>BMAO01001581.1:41290-120998 GCA_019973975.1 Trichonephila clavata | reverse complement strand
TGTCTTCGTTCGGAGTTACATGCTGAACCAGCATAAGCTGTTATCGAAATAATTAGTAATAAAATTATTTTAAGTAAAATAATTGTACCCAAAGTACAAATTAAATCTTTTATTCAGGATTTTAGGTAAGAAAAATCATTAAATATAATGTTAAAACAACAATGGATATTTCGGAATAAAACATATTTCCAGGATTATATGTGAATCTCTGATATTTATATTCACATAAATAAAATATATCATTTAAGACACAAATTAGGATTATTAATAAAAATAATTAAAAATCAAATTATGGTTGAATGAAATTTATTTAATATTTAAATTTGAAACAGAAAAATCGAAAATTAAAATTGTTTTGTGCTTTTTTTCCCTTCTTTTTTTAAAACTTTTTTAGAAGTGTTACTTTTCAATAGTTTAAGTTTAGAATTTTTAAATAATATTTTATTTTGCACTTTATTCATTTTTTTTATAGCGAAAATATTTATTGGCAATTGTAAAATATAGAACTGGAAAAAAAAGTGGAACAGTTTTTTCATTCTCTCTGATGTGAAAAATTTGGAAATTTTTATTAATTAACTAATTTTTTCAAGTTACAATATTTCTTGAAATTAATATTACTCGATCAAAAAAAAAGGGTTTTTGACTTTTAGTAAATCCTCTTGAAATTTTTCATTTCCATCAACAGTTTGATTAATGTTCAGTTCGAAAAATTACTAGACATCTTTTAATTATGATTTAAATGATATTGTTTATAGTTCAAAAAGTTGCCATACAAAAAGTTAAATGTATTATTTTAAAAGAATTTTACTGAAATTGATTTCATCACATAGAGAAAATAATTTTTCTATTTTGTTTGTTCTATTTTATTCTAAACAAATGGTGTTTTTTTTAATAGATCAAAAAATATTTAAGTTATTACATTATTGATAGAGGGTGAAACGCTGTTTTTCAGCGTGTTCTTAAAAAGAAATAAAAGAGAAATCAAATCTTTTGTTATTCATTTACTGTGAGAGTAATTCTTTTTCGAATATATCTCTGTTTGGAATCCCTACAATTTTTAAATTTGTGCTAGTGCTGCCATCTTCCACCGAAATTTTCAACAGATTCTCGTTAATTAAAATGATTAAATATACATTTGAATAATTCTTTTGATTATGTACATATTTAACCAATATAATCAAAAGTTCACCTAAAATAAGCATTTGATTTTTTAAAATGTTTTTTAAGGTACGAGATTGATTTGTCAAAATTTTAATATAATTCAAATCCTTATACTTTAATTACAGAATTAAAGTATTTAAATTTTATGACATATTTCGAAAGTATCAATTACTTCACAAAACTCATAATTACTATCTTGTAAGATTAAAATTAAGTAATTTTTATTAAATCATGATTATTTTGAAATAAGAAGTATAATACTATTTTTTGAGATAATCTTTCTCAGTGGTTTATTTTATTTTATTTATTTGTACAAGCTCAACAAGTGAAGAGAATACTCTCTTGAAATTATTAATAATGAATGAACTTTTCACTTTAAGTAAAATAAGTTATTGGTTCTTATTATTATCGCAACCTATTGGCGTCGTCAGAACAGTGTGCACCTAGGTTATGATTGTCAATCTACGACATAAAGATAAGGTTATAGCTTGTAGGTTATTATCACAGGTTGGTAATTGTTGGCATTTTTCAAAACACACATTTAGGTCTGTTTTGGTTCGCCACTTTTGTTCCTTTCATGACATGCACTTCTTAAAACTATACAGAACGGGTCAGGAGCATATTGTTTCTTTTTCAGCCATAATATGTAATGTCACGATTCTTAAAATCTAATTATAGTAATAGTTTTTCGGTTTATTTTCAATCTTGTAGGTCAATCTTCCTATGGTGAAAACGGCACTGCGCACGAAAACGACAAAGTACTACTGGTATTAGGGAATCAAATTCTTGTTCTGAATTAGTATCTTTCGTGTTTTTAAGGTCAGTTGGTGACTGATTAATGACAGTTATCATATATCATTGTTTTCAGTTATAATGGTTTCAATTCAGATAATCATTTGACCGGTCAATATATCCTTTAACACCATTTCGTAAACAAAGAAAATCAAATGGTTTATAAAAGGGTTTTGCATAAAGTTATTCATCAAAGAATCTATTTTTATTTATTTAGAACAAACGGTTGTACCAAACTGTATGTAGGACATCTGTTTCTAGAGTTACAGTGAACACTCAACGAAAATCATCAAAATGTGTGAAATACAAAATATTTTCAAAGTTATCAATGCTGGTTCAAATAGGTTTTTCTGCATCTGAGGAGTTCTCGTCGAAATCGAAAAGGATCTTACCTGCGCTCTATCACAGACATTTTCTCTTTCGTTATGATATACAAAAACCTAAATATACCTTTCGGACATCTTGTTCAAGGATCAGATTCGAGGATGGTTCAAACAAAAAGAATCAATTCTAAAATTTCAGGGAAAAATTCGAATAGAAATTCAATAAAGTTCCTGGATCTTCGACTGAATGATTAATCTGAAGAATAAAGGAAGAATAAATAATGGGAATTTAATTTGAAAATCTTTAACTTTTAAAACATTTCAAAATTTAAATAACGAATGACTTAACATAAAAGACACGTGATCTTATCTTACATAAGATCCACATTTAAATATAAGGGTTTGCAAATTATACTGTCTGCCATATTGAATTTGTTATCTCACCATGAGATCTAGATAAACATCGTCAAACCAAGTTTCACCATTCCACACTTTAGTGGGGGAAAAAGTCATAACAATGATAAATTTATGTAACAAATCGAATATAATTAAAGTAAAATCATTAAAAAAAATTATTAATTTTTTGATCAATCCACCCCGATGCATTATAATAATTCATAAAAAACAAGAATTTAAAAAATAGCTAAAATATTATCAAATTATTAAAAATTTTACAGCACTCACAAGGCAGACATGTTTATTTTTTCTTCGTCATTTGGCTTTCTTCTTGGCATGATTTTGGATCAAATGATTTTTCCACTTAAAATTTCTTGCATAAGGCAACGAACTTGGCGAAAATCGTTTGCCAATATGATAACCTTACAACGGAAACATAATCGATGTGGGTTGCCATGCGTAATCAGAACAAGAAAATTAAATTGATCGTTTGACAAAAAAAATATTATTCTTTTACGTTTTATAAAAAAAATTTCCACTTTTTAAAAATTTATAATAAAATGTATTTGATTTAGAACTTTTCTATTTAGTATTTATATTTATTTGTCTACATTATTTATATTTTTTTCCCCAATTCATTATTCACTTCTTATTTCTTTTCTTAATCTTAGAGAATTTTTCATACAAAAAGATACAAATGAAAGGCTTGAAAATAATTTATTTATTTCATTTTCGATTTTTTTCACTTACTCATTAACGAGCTTTTCTTTTACACAAAATGAGCCCCTGTATAACCACGAAAAAACAAATAAAATTCTGAAAAATTCGATAAAACATTATAGACTATGTTTTCCTAACTTTCGATTTCTCAATCTTGAGTCTTAATATTCAATTTACCTCTAAAATATTTCCCAGCTCAATGAATGGAATGGGAAGATCTCTCACATGAGAAAGTTTCCCTTTCCGTATGCAAAATAAAAGAAATAGAAAACAGTGTAATGACTCTGAATGTGAGTGAGAATTTGAGAATAATTACTATTTATGGGAATAAAATGAAAAAGTGAAACCGAGTAAAACGCCTCTGGCATTTGTTCAAATAAAGGTTTTAAAGGGTGTGAGTTTTAATGTGAAACTTTCCGATATGAAACAAACAGAAAATAAAAAATTCAGAGCCCAAATATGGAAAAGTTTTCACACTCTAAAAGGTCAAGAGAATCTTTTAATATCTATTCTCTGATATTATCTTCTCTTAACATCAATTAAATACATTTTTTTCCAAAAAAAAGTGCTGTAAAATTTGTATTCTATTTTTAATTTGATTCTCTTATAGAAAGAACATATTTGACCAAATTACTTTCTGAATTAAAATCAAATCATTTTATCTATGTACAACATATTCCGTGTTTTATCGTCTACATCGTAATGCTAAACAGATATTTAATTTTGCATGTTAAAGTAATAAAAATGGGAACATTTCAGAGTGTAGTACACATAATATAAAAAATGGTTTTATTGTATATTGTTAAAACTATTCGAACTTTTCTTAATATTAAAACATTTTTCAATTTAAATAATGTATTCCGAAATCTGTAATTGATCCAAGATATTAGGCAGAGAGACTTCATTACCACAATTCATTTTTACAGAAAGAAAATTCGGTTCTTACATTTGATATCATTGACCAATATCGCCAAACGAAAAAATATCACCAATTCAAAAAATGGCTCTAAATATTGTCATCTTTATTGTTCGTGTGTCCAAACATGCACCGGCTATTGGCTGCTCATCGCAGAATTTGGCGACGTCTTACGATTTTACGAAATTGGTGAACGTAATAATACGTAAGTACCGAAAATTCAATATTGTTTCAATTTTGAGTGATTATAAAGATATATATACCTATTTATTTTTCATAGGTTAGATTCTATTTTAGCTCGTACCTTTATTTATCACCAATTCGGCAAATTATTATTCTCATATTCGATTGAAGTCCAATACAGAAAAATGAGCTGCTGACACAATTTAGCACAATTTTTTCTCCTTTGTTAAAGATGCAAGCTGTAATAGGATTTTACCCAATCAAAAACATTTCGGTACTTTCGTATTATCGCAACAATCGCCAACTCTATTAATAACTTGCCAAGTTGGCAACCCCAATTTCACAAGTATCGTACACACTAAATTGAGAACATGTGCTTCGTTTCATAAAATGTCGTAAATAGGTTGCGATAATACGTAAGTAGCAATTTTTTTTTATCATGAAAAATTGGTAATTTATTCAGTTTCAAAGCATTGGGTAGGAAGTATTGAACATATTATGCACAGATATAAGATGTTATGAACGCATTTTTAAAAAATAATTGTTTTATTTATTTACTTTTAACTTATTATTTTCTCTTATTCAATTAGAAAGCTTTTCTTTTACTCTATTTCGTAATGAAGCAAATATATTTATTACATTAATATCACAGCATTTTGAAATTGAGAAATTGTTTTTCCCATTTCTGTCCTATTTTTTTTTTTTTAACGATAAGATAAAGATGATTTTAAATCACGAGATATTTGTTGTTTACACTACTGAAGCCATAATTATCACTGAAAGAAGAAAAATTGTAAATTTGTAACGGGAAATAATGAAATTTTATATGTAAGGATAAAATTTAGGAATCTCGGTTTTTTTTATCAATTTTTTTATAATCATGAAACAAATATGTTTCTAAAGAGACATGGGGTGTAAAATCTCTAACTTATTTACCTTAAATTTGTAACATTCAAAATAAAACTAATTTGTTATGCCTGTATCATATGTAAAATAATTCTGGTACTTACGTATAATACCGTCGGCCTACGAAATAATATCGTTATGTATAATTTCGTCAAATGAAAAAAACATTGCCAAATGACGTTATATGCAGCCAATAGTGATAAACTGTTCTTGCTCCTCTTCAAACATAGTAATTTAGATTGAGAATGCTCAAAAACACAATAAGATTGTTTGTAATTTGTAATATTCTTCTTCTCTTATTTTCTTGTAAAAATGAGTAAAACTTGAAATCCATTTTCCACGGAAAAGAGTGGCCGTGGTAGCCTAGTGGTAAAGGTAACGGACTCGAGGCTGGCGTGTCATGAGTTCGAGCCCAGTACCACTAAACACCCGCCGTGTAGGGGAGCGATGCACGTTAAATCTGCCGAGAGCTCAAACGCCCTCCCGTTGGTTTGGGTAGTTAGGAGAGAGGGTGCCAGCTCAGGTGTCATCCTCGTCACTTGATCATGGTTCAAAATGACGAGGTCCGTCGTCAAAAGCCCTCGTGTTTCTGAACAGTGCGACGGTAATATTCACTCACTCACTCAGCGGAAAAGAACGCAGTGGGGCGTTTCCGAAAATACGATCTAATACTTGAATACCCGACAAACTATGGGATTTTGCAAAATGGTAAAAAAACAAATCGCAAAACTACACGAAACCATTTAGATTCGTACTCGTGCGAATTTTTGAGGCGTCATCTACATAAGAAAAAAGACTCAGTTGCCGCTATTTTAAATGCAATTACTGTATTTCGGCTTCTTGAATAATGTAGTTATTAGATCGTTCGTTTATTTCTCTCTCTCTAAAGGGCTTTTTTTTCACATATATAGTTCTTTTAAATCTCCAACCCAATTTATTTGTCGACCAACTAATAATTAAGGAGCATGCGCTGAAATTTGTTTTCGCTCCTGTACTGTTCGCACACGTTCCTTAAATCACAAACCAAATTAATTTATTAATTTAGAATGTGTTATATATATATACAATGCATGTTAAATTAAACTAAAATGTTGAATCACTTGTAAATATATATGCTTCCCATACTCTTTTCTAGATGTCTTGCTTTTAAGAAAATTGGAAGAGCATGGGACTTTCATAACAAATTCTCGAGCGAGATTGGTGGATTTCTGGCTCAAGTTGAGATTTTACGAAAGACCATGGGAGCTCAAACAGAGCTGATGTTCAGAAGACCTTCCATCTCTTGATTTTAAATTCTGGCTTGTCTTGTACACTTGACTATGAACCAGAATTGATGAAGTTCCTCACCAGTAGCTCTACTGAGTAAGTGTAACGTGATTTTCTTTTTCTTTTGCAGTATTGAGTTTGATATTGTTGGTTTGAATCGACATTACAGTAGAAGCAATACCAGGGTGGTCGGGACAACCTTTTAATTTCAAATCATTGTCGAAAAGTGAAGCTTTTACCTGAATTAGTGTAGCTTGTTGATAATATGCCTACTTGCACGTAGCTTTCTTTAGTCAAGAATGAAGACGACAGCTTCTGTTGCCATGTATCCATGGATCCCTTAATATTTTTATTTCAAGAAACATAATCAATAATACATTAAGGTATCCGACTACCCTAAAATTGTAAATTTTGCCAAAAATCAGCAATTGTTTTAAAGATTTGATTTTATGAACCATCTTATTAGCTTTATAAAAATACCAAATTTATATTTTCCGTTCACTAGAACAAAAACTGTAAGTGTCTTAGTAAGAGCAGATACCATTACTTTTAGAAAGATGTCATACTTTAAAACGCGTTTTGCTCGAAATGCGTGTTTTTTTTTAAATGCTCAAACGGGGCCAGCGATTGCTCAAAAAGATTTGAAAATAATGAACTGAAATTTTTTGTGTATGTTCTGTATAATAGTAGAAGTGTTTTAACCTTCAGATTTATTAATCACCGTTTTATTACAAAATTTACAGTCCCTTATGTGAATATAATCACTGTTTTTTTTTTAAAGCAATTTCATGTACCAACTAAGATAAAGTGCTCTAGTTTTTGTAAAACTTAAAATATCTCTTATCCTGAAGGTCACTTCAAAATAGAATAACATAGCAACACATCAGAATTGAAAAATTGTTTATAAACTTTTAGTACAGAATGGGCCGCGTTTATGTTTTTTCTTGTCAATTTTTACCCATTTTTTCCCATTTTAGTAATAACTTCTTATTCTCTTCTTAATTGTAGCATATTTTTCATAAATGTACTAAACAAATCTAAAAACAACAAAAAAATCCCCGTATCTCCATTTTTAAAAAATAAAAGTTGTCGCAACCAGTCGGATACCTTATGGTCAAAAAGCCTCCGGAATAAGTCAATTACAAGTTATGAAAAAATAGAACAATAATTTAATCCTATTGGCTTTCAAAGTACTGCCCTTCTGCATCCTCACACTTGTTTCAGAAGTCGAATAACTATTCAAAACACTCCTGGAATCTGTTTTTAGAGAGGTCTTTTAGCTGATTCGTCGCATTTTGTTCACCTCATCTGAATCCACAAAACGATATCCCTTCAGTTTCCTTTTCAACCATGGATACTGTTAAAAATCCCCTAGTGTTGGAATAGTTTCCGTACCCGTATGTGTTGCACGCTGCTCTAAAGACGACATTGCAAAATCCGACGAATGAAAACACGCTTTGTCAGAAATGATCTGCAGCTAACGCCAACAGTATGGGAAATGAATTCGAGTGACTGAGTGTTTCCCTATTTGTGCTGCCAACCCCCGAAACAGATATTTCCCCTCCAACGAACCCCTGCGGGAATGTAGGGACTTTTTGACTCTAGTAGTTTTTATCAAATGTCCAAGAATTATAAATGACCGCAGTAGCTTAATGATCATGGTCCCGAACTCGTGTCATGAGTTCGAGCCCTAGAGCCACTGAAGACCCGCTGTGTAGAGGAGTGATGTCCAGTGGCGTAAAGTATACCCCCACATCACAGGAGGGTCAGGGTTCTAGGGGGCCCGAAGTCTGGCTTCCGCCAAGTACCTATCCAATGTAATATCTAACTTGGAGGTCCCAAACATAGCTTTGCAGGGAGGCCCAAATGTTCTCCGTTACACCTCTGCTGATGTCTGTTAGATTTCTCGAGGCATAAGGGAACCGGGACGTTCTCGATGACGCAAAACAAGCAAAATTTCGATTTTGGAAGGAACATTATATTCAAAAACAAAGACTCCATAAACAAAAAAAATTGTGTCCCACAATCTACATACTTTTAAATATGTACATTTATTTTAGAAATATGATTTGGAAAAGTACACTTCAAAAGGAGCTTTCGTATACATGGTGTTGATTAGGTATCTGTAATTTTCCTTTTATGACATATAAAACAACAAATCATGCTCTTTTAGTTACAAATTGTACCTTTATTTAAATGCTCTAATTTCTTAAAATTTTGATAAAAATGGCAATTTATCTTAGAAAATTGGCAGTAAAAATAAAAATATTAACATTTCAGGAATTAAATTAGTAGCATTAAATACATTATTATTATACAAAAGCTCATACCAAATTTCGCCAAAATATAATAGATAGATTTTTCTACGGATACCTAAAAACTAGAAAAACACATTTTGAGTAATATGAAAAAAAAAAACTAAATAAAATGGTACATTACTAAAATTTGATATTTAAAATATTCCAGATTTGTGTATTAATCTTGCATGAACACTTCTAAAGCATCCTTCTTCCTTTTATTTTGTCTTTCAATAGTCTTGTCCTCTCTTTGCTGGCTTTTAAAACTGTCATCTCGGCTTCACAAATTCTAACTTCGTCAACTTTTCGAAGGCCTTCAGAAGTGTTTATCCCAGGATTTATTTTTATTGCTCTTAATAATTTTGTTCCTGCATGTGCATCTTCATTAAAGCATATCACTGCGTCCATTACACCAATTGCAAATTATTTTTGTCACAATTGTGTTTTTTGGAACTTGATTCCATATACAGTTATTGAAGCTTTCATTTGGGTTCTGGGTACGGTCATGCAAACATTATTTGCAGTTAAGTCTCTAAATACATGCTTAAAAACTATGTATACGTTTGTAATTTTGTTATTAATCTTGACAAGAACTGGTTCTGTGACGGAACGTTTGTAGATATACTTTTCTCCAGATACAAAGACAGCTGTTGTTTACATTTTAAAGCTACAATTACTCGGGTATTAAGCTTTAAACCTATACATGTTATACATTTTTGGATTCAGCATTAAATTTACTTTTTTTAAGATAAAAATCAAAAAATCGATTTTCCGAAGCTGAATAACGTCTCGGTTCCCTTAAAGTCCTCAGGTTGGTCTGTTATGGAAGTTAGCATAGGGGATGACCGCTTACGTGGTGCCCTCATCTTTTGACCCTGGTTTAAGATTACGAGGACCGTTGGCAAAAATCCTTCAGATTGCGACGTTAATAAACACTCGCTCCCTCACCCCCTAAAATAATTTAAGTAATATTTATTTCGCAACAGTGAATTACGATTTCCAACCTTAACTGATATAGAGAGATACTAGAAATAATCATCCCCAAAATTAAGGGCGTAACCAAGCCAAAACTTACTGTCACCTGCATGGTTCTCAAAACTATGGTTAACGACTGCGTACAACCAGTGGCGTAACGTGCACCCCCGCATCCCGTATTGTGAGGGGGCCCAAAGTCTTTGCTATGTTATGGTTTTGGAATCTTTTGTAAGATCCTGCTTAGGGCGCATAATCGGACTTTGTAGGGGGAGGGCCTAACATTCTCCGTTACGCCACTGCGTACAACTAGCCCCCTTACCACGATGAATTTCGTGGGTATCGATCTGACATTGTCGATCAGGTGGCATAAGCAACAGGAATAAGCTTTAGTAGGATAACACATTCCGCACTTTGCAGACAACCCCCAATTACTTCCTCCCGTGTGTGCGTTGCCCCTCCTCTTCCTCCCTCGCGTATGTTCCTCCCCGAAACAATTCAGCTGTCTCTCTTCAGTTGAGTGCCGATCTCCCAAGTGTCAACTTTTATCGGATACACTGTCTCACAGAACGGAGGTGAGTCTGTTTATAATTCTCTTGCCCATAAATCTCGAACGCCCACCCCTTAAGGTATCGTTTTCAAGATGCTCAGGTTGGTTTCGTGTATTTTAATGTGATTAAAGGGCAAGGTGAGGGGGTGAGCTAATGCGAGGAGGGAAATTTAGAGGTCAATAAGGTGCTCTTGTAGTGCTTGCTCTCTGTTCATATTTTTTGACAGAAGAAACTATCACATGTGCTGTTATTTGTATGATTTAAGTTTGCTTGATAATGATAATTTAAATTGAATGAGGTGTTATGTTTTATTTTTGTTTATATTGACCTAAAAGATATATACAGATTGATTGACTTATGACATGTGCTTAGCTAAAGGACGATAAATTGTTTTTAATTAATTTTTTTTCGCTAAAATTTTTCACTTTTATGTACGTTTAGTTTACTATAATCTTAAAGTGTAATAATTATAGAGGCTAAATTGAAATTATTTTTTAAATATAATCGAACACTAAAAACGAGATAGTTTTGATACATGTTGTTCTGTATAAAATTTAAGCTGAATGTTATATATATTTTAATGTAACGGAATGGGAAATTGGTAATATAATTGTATAATTTTATTGAATATTACATAATTCAGATCCAAAAAAGGATTTTATGTAGATTGAATTAGTTATAAGATTTCCAGATGTTTTCGATGTGATAAATATGTAGAATATAACATAATACTTATATGAGCAATTGCGATTATTTTAAATTTCAAAATAATTAGTTAATTTTTATTATTTTAAAAGGAGTATTTAATGATACTAACAATAATTTATAAATTCATTTATTACACTCATATACATTAAAATGTTTTCAGATCTTTGAAATATAACAATTTTAATAAGTATAAATTTGCTTAATATTTCAAATAGGCTAAATATTTTTTCAAATAATATGAATTCAAAAATCCGCTCTTTTTCAATTGTGTTCTTTTTACGGCTTTTACTGGAATAAAAATTAAATTCTTATGTTTAACTTAATACAAAATTGTCTTAATAATTTTTTTCAGTTCAGTATTTTTAATGAATTTCATGAATTTATCTACCGTTTGAGGCCATTAAATATACTGGTATGATAGAAAAAGTTTTTGAGCATTTTCTGCATCTTTACAAACATTTTAAACAAAATTAAATTTATTTTTTTTACAAACATAATTATGAATTTCTGAAGTTTTAAAAATTCAGTCCAGACAGTATTAATAAATAATTAAAGTCTCAAATGAGCTTCATTAAACAAGTAGAAAAATAATAGTTAGTGTATTATAATAAATGAGTAAAGTGTTTCGTGATAATTCCTTCATCTGAAATTTTAACGAGTTTAACTTATTAAAATTGAGATATAAATAGTTAAGACCTAAATATGTAATAACAGATTTAAAAACTACAACGTAAAAAGCTTCTACAAGTAATATTTTTCAAAAATAAGAATCATAAATATTTTTAAAAAATCTGTTTAGTTCTTACGCAAATCATATTGAAATTTCTACATTTTCACCAATTACATTATATATGTAACGAGGATTTTATAAAACACTTATAGATATACATAATTAAGGCTTATATGAAGTATTAAAAATTTAAAACGTTAAGCTTTTTCATATCTCAAAAAAATGAATTAAGTGTTGAAATTCAATTTTATAATGATATTGTTTTGCATAGTTTTAAAAATAATTTTTAAAAAAATGAATACTACTATTTTAATTTTATTTTTCTCTTAAATGAAAGCTTCTAACTGAAACTAGTAGAGCTTAATAAAAAAAAAAGTACTTGTAAAAAGTAAAATTTAGTTAAATAAATCGGAACCAATACATATCAATTGCAAAGAAAATCTTTTAAAAATAAAACATAGCTTTTATTTAAAAATAATAAAGAAATAAGAAATTATTCTTTAATAAATTAAAGAAAATATGAAAAATCTATCAAATTACGACCGCATAATTTTTCAAAGAAAAGTAACATTAAAAATATTTACAGACTTCGAGTAACATGCTCTTCAAATTTAGAACTTTGCGCGTCAACACCATAGAATCACTTTTCATTCAAAAATACTAAGTTCAAGATCAAGTGTCAGTTTTCATTGAAGTGTTATAGTCTGCATTGCTTTCCCCTCAAAATAATTGATCAAATTACATTTAAAAATAATTACTAGTGTTCGTTCGACTGTGTTTTCTTACGGTAACCACACAACACGAGGAAATCCAAACAGATTCTATTCTAAACCTTTGAGAAGAAGAATTAAAAGACAAATCCCAAACAAACATCGTTTGATTGAAAAACATTCGTTTGGCACAGTGCCCTTGACAAATAACATTCTCGAATTTGAAAGATTCTTTTTTGTTGTAACATGTTAAGTTGAATAGAAAATTTCTAATCTCTCTCCATCCCAGGATTATAATACTATAAATATAAGTAATGAAACATGAAAATAAACAGTAAAAATGAAGTAAAGCTTATTAAAAAAATTAAGTATTTTTTATAGGGGATGATGAATTAATTGAATTTGTATGGAATCTAAGAAATATAACTGATTATTAAATTATTTCTAATTTTATCGATATTGTTACCCACTCTAATTTCTAATTGGTAGGCTTCAGGGACAAATGAGTTCAACGTTGTATTGAATTTGTATCACTTTGTGTATTCCTTTAGCTTCTTTTATTGCTATACTATTTTGGCACATATTATATCGTCGACCAATTTCGCTAAACGAAGTGACTTTGCCCATTCAAAAAATATCGCCAAATGATGGTATCGTTATTATTACTGTATTCGAACGTGTGCGGGAAGGATTTCCACTATCAGCTGCAGATTGCGACATTTGGCGACGTCTTTTGAAATGGGTGATTTAAAGATATGGGTTGACGATATAATATTTAAATACATTTTTTGCAATGGATACAAAATTATTGCATTTTAACTTATTCATTATTTATAATTATTTTTAGGTAAGGACGGATTTATAATGTTTTTATCAGCATTGAAATTTTTGGAATTTATTTTTTAATCACAAATTGAAGTGAATTTGGAATTAAAATATTCACACACAAACACAACTTATGCGTGTGTGTGCCAAATATTTCGGCCATTGAAAGACCTCTTCGTAAAATATCTTATATTATTTTAAAAATATCGGAACTTTTCAGAAACATGCTTTGAAAACGAATCCTTGGGTATCAAAAATGTTTATTTTACGAAACAGAATTTTTTTGACTGTTTTCAATTTTGCCACATACTATACAAATGGGTACTTACGTGTTATACTGTCGATCGGTAGCGCACACAAAACTTTTTCCAGGGAGGGGGGGGGGGGTCCATGGTCGAAAGTCACCCAACTCGTATCATACCTCAAGACAACACTAATTGATTCTTCTGATTTTGTCGATTTTGTAAACAAAAAACAGTAAAAAATAAAATTATTGAACTAATAATTAGTATTAATTAATAAAATTAATTGTTAATTACAAGTACTTAATTAAATTTTACGTTATATACATAAAGGATTATCATCAATCCAAAAAAACTCAAGGGCTTTGGGGGAAGGGGGTCTGGACCCCTAGGACACCCCTCTTGTGTGTGCCACTGCTGTCGATCAATTTTGTGAAATCAAAAGACGTCGTCGAATACCGCAATATGCAGCTAATACTGAAAACCGTTTTCCCGCTCTCTTTGGAACACAGTAATAATAACGATACTAACGATAATAGCATTTGGCGACATTTTTTTGAATTGGCGATGTCTTTTTGTTTGGTAAAAGGACCGATGGTATAATACGTTAATATCAACAAATGTTACATGAGATTAAATAATTAGGAATATTGTGTTTCTAGAAATATCCAATCCCTTTTTTTATTTTTGGTTGAATTGTCGAATCGACCACTTATCCTGCCAAGTGTTTTCTTGCCAAATCGATAAGTGCGCCAAATTAGGTAACCCTTTTGATTTTAGAATCAGTGAGGGAGAAGGATCGTGTTGTGGTAGGGTTGCTGCTCCAAAACACAACATTCAAAAACACGCCAAATTAGCGATTTTTCAAAATTTGGCGGACCAGTGACCGATTCGACAATTTCATCTTTTTTTTACTTATAATTCGTAAAAAAAAAACGCAATCTCTTTACGTTAATATTTTCGGAAGCTGCGAATTATTCGAATCGTTGAAACACAGTTAATTGTATATAATAAAATTTTAAAAAGTAAAAAAAAAAAAAAATTTAATTAAAATGTAACCAAAAAAATAATAGCTTGCATATTTTGCCTCTTGGCAAATTTACTGAAAGCATTGTCTTAACTAATCTTTAACAATTGTACTGCCATTCATGAGCAAACGGAAAAGACACCATCAGATAAAACTGTGACCGTCACAAAGTATTTTTTTAGTCCCCAAACAGCTTCGACTTCATTTATCGCGGATGTACCTTGAACAATTGTTACAAAAATAAGCTGTTATTATACCTAAACATCTGTAATTTTGGGTTGCTACCGTGCAGTTGTCAGGGTAGCGTTTGCAGTGTTGCAAACGATTATCCACTGATTGGATGCAGTCACATGAAAAGCAATAAAACTTAAATAATCCTTATCGCCCCTCCTCTTGTTCGCCAGATAATCATCGTCATCAACTGACCTACAGAACTTGTGATTGCAAAACTTATTGTTTTATTTTTTTGTTCAGGAAATGTTCCTCAGTAAATTTCAAGATTGATTTCGATGACAGTTAAGTGATAAGTTTTTGTTGCCAGTGTTGTTCTTTGCAAAGCTGAAAATCGTTTGGCAAATTTGTGCTATTTTTCAAGTAAAACCTGCTTGGATGATTATTTGTATTAATATTGTCGTATTATGTGATGACTTATGGCTATAGAGGAAATATAACTATTATCTTTCTTCTTGGCAGCCGATTTAATTTAAAATGGAAAACATTTTTTTATGTAAAAATATAATTAAAATGAACTAAATTATTGTTTGTAATTAATTATTTATTTGTTAATTAAATAATAATTTATGTATTAATATTTTAATAATATAATTCTTATTTATTAAATATTTTTTAGCAGACGGTTTATTTTGTAATTTATTTCTTGTCTAATGTAAAATGTTTTCTGGCAACAGAATAAAAATTTCAGTTATTTATTGTGCTGTAAATAAAATGTTGGTTTGGAAGACATTCTGAATATTTGTCTCCATATTTACAACTAATTCCACTAAACTGACTCGCATTTCCGACCCATAAATCTACACGGCGCTGGATTTCGTAATCTTGAACTAAGAACAGTGGCGTGGATGTCTATTTAATTGTATTTCATTCTCTTAATTTCTAAGCAAATACGTTTGAGGACATTATGTTAAGTTGCATTTTAAATTCAGCCCCCTCCCCTTCCAATTAATTAACGTGATGGTTTTTGGTGAAGTAAGGAATCAAATCCATGACTTGATTAATTCAATGCCTCTTATTAAAACCCACGGTACTTAACCCTTTATCTACCGCATTGTGATTTACTGCAGTTTTTTTCATGTAATATTTTTTTTTTAATCACTGCATTGAAAATTAAGGAATATACACTGCTGACCACCGTAAATGCAACACCCTGAAGGAAGCACGCAAATAACATGAAATTTACAACATGCATTAGCGGAGGTGAGATATGCAAATGATTAGAATTTCAGCGCAGACACACATCACGCAGGTCTGTGGCGCCTAATCAAAGTGCTATTTAAGGCTTGGATATTTCGACGATTTCAAGTTCGGCAATTGTTTTTCTTGTGGTTTTTTCAAAAAACGACCAGTTATGTCTCGTAGAAAACAGTGATCAGCTTTTGATCAAGTATCCGACTTCGACAGAGGAAGCATAAGGGCCTACCGAGATTGTGGATCATCTTTCAGGGAAATCGGTAGTCGTAGTGGACAAAACCAAGCAACTGTAATGCGGATATGTGACCGTTGGATGCAGGAGGGTACGATGGACCGACGTGGTCGATCGCATCCACCTCAGTGCATCACTTCACGTGAGGACAGGCAAACTGTGCGCATGGCAATGACGGATCGCTCAGTCTCATCACGAACCATAGCACAGCACATTAAGTCTGTAACGCATCATTCAGTGTCTGCGCGTACCATTCAACGCCGTTTACAGCAGAGTGGTCTATCCACAAGACGTCCATTGCTTGGTCTACCCTTGATGCAGAACCACAGACGTCTCCGCCGCTAATGGTGCGATGAAAGAAGAATGTAGGCGGCAGAATGGAATGAAGTTGTCTTTACTGACGAGTCACGGATCTGTCAGCAACACCACGATGGTCGGATTCGAGTCTGGAGACACCGTGGAGAGAGGATGCTGAACAGCTGCTTTATGCACCGCCACACTGGTCCTGCACCGGATATTATGGTTTGGGGTGGTATTGGATATCATTCTCGCAATCCTCTAGTACGCATTGCCGGTACTTTAAACAGCCAGCGCTACATCTCCGAGGTGTTGGAGCCAGTTGTTCTTCCTTACCTTCAGGGCTTGGCCACAGCCATATTTCAACAGCATAATGCGCGACCACATGTGGCACGCATTGTCCAAAGGTTCTTCGTCAATCAGCAGATTGAATTACTTCCCTGACCGGCTCGCTCTCCGGATCTTTCGCCGATAGAAAACACGTGGTCCATGGTTGCTCAACGACTGGCCCAGATTACACCCCCAGCTGCCGCACCAGATCCCTTTGGCAACGTGTGGAAGCTGCTTGGTCTGCTGTACCCCAAGAACACATCCAAAGTCTCTTTGAATCAATGCCGAGGCGTGTGGCAGCGGTGATCTCCAACAATGGCGGCTACTGATTCAGGCAGGAATCACACTTCACAGAAGTCTATAAATTTAATCATTTGATACTTGGTCAACATGTTATCTACAAAATAAATTTTGTCGTGCTATCTCTTGTCTTTCTTGGTGTTGCATTTACGGTGGGGCCAGCAGTGTACATACACAAAACACTCAACTTTGGGAAATTTAATCCGTTAGAGCTCAATTAATTAAAGACATTCAACTGTAAAATTAATTATATACACTGTTCACTTAAAATAAATAGTCAAATCGTTTTCTAAGGTCTTCATCAACATACAAAAAAAAAAAAACACTTGCCGTTTTACATTTTTTTCGGATCAAAAATGACAATCTTCGCAATCCGATCAAAATGTCAGCTGAAAACGCAATTTCTGCTATAAAACTATTCGCCTTCCTTGGTGGGTCTTCAGTGGTGCTGGGATCGAACTCATGACACGCTAGCCGTGATCCGTTGTCTTGACCTCTTGGCTACCGCGGCCACACCATATATCTTGGAAGAGTGGATTTAAAAGAATATTCCTGCTAAGTATCGTCAGAGTATTCGTAGAAATGGTTATTCTATGTAATTTTAAAGTGAGTGGTCCTTATAAGTACAGTCGGTAGATAAAGGGTTAAGTCGACCAATTTCGCCAAACGAAAACTCATCGCCAATTGAAAAATGTTTCCAGATGCTGTCATCGTTATTATTGCTGTGTTCCCCAACGTGCGAGTGAAAGGTTTCCGTTACTGACTGCATTTCGCGGCACTTGGCGAAGTCTGTTAATCAGACAAAATAAATCGACTTCAGCCGGTATCGAACTCGCAACCTTGGGCTTACGCGGGTATGCTACCGCTGAGCCACTGAGTTTTAAACAATGCTTAAATGAAAGAAAGATTGTTATATGAATATAGAATTCTCACTATATAACTTTTAATAAACCAATAATGGCTAATTTTATATATGTTCTATTTCTATTGAAACCTCTAGTTAGGCATTATTAATTTATAACAATCAAGGTTATATACTTATTACAGAATTATATTTTATTAACCACCAAGATGACTTCTTCTTTTAGTACTCAATAATTTATTAACTCATCAGACGAAGGTTTGCTTATGCGTATAATTCCTGCCTGCTTTCACCAATACTGAACTTAATTTTAAAAGTAATTATAATATACAAGTGAAAATTTCTTGTTGACTGAAAAAAACTGAAAAGTTGGCACTTGCGTACTGTCGCAATAATGCCAACCTTCATTAAACTCGCCGAGTTGGCAACCCCGATTTTGCATGTGTCGTACGTGCTGAAGTGGCTATCGTGGGCTTCGTTTCATATAGTGTCGCCAATACGGTTACGATAATGCGTATGAACCAAAAAGTTTTATTCAGTTGAAGAATTTCTTTATTTATTTTTAATAATTTTGATACCTTTGGTGGCTACAACTGTTCGTTGCAAAACTTTGTGTTGAATAATTAAATGTATTATATATGGTTCAGAGGAATAAAATGTGGTGCCAGCTGAGTTGCCGACTTCGTCATTGGTGTTTTTAAATTAAACTTATTTTACTTTTCTGCTATCTTTTTTTTTGTTGGTGTTTCTATTCACCCTCTCTGTTTCTCTTTTGAAGGTCACATTAATATGAAGATAATGGTGTCAGTAACATAAACTTGCTAAATCATGATATTTAACAGATGTATTCCCATTGGGAAAGTTACGGAACACTTTTTCTTCGTTTTTTCTGTTCGCCTACAGCTGGAACTACAAAATAAAATCTGAAAGAAAAAAAACATAAGAGATAGGGGCATAAAATAATACAAGCGCTGCTTTTTTATTATTCTCGCACGATGAATTATTTGCGTGGAAGCAGGTTTTATCGGAAGAAATTTGTGAAATGTTGTGTTCAAGAATCTTGTTGGTCTCCAGCTGAAACATTCCGTGTGTTCCTTTGACAGTAAGTCAACTGTGTTGATAGTAATAAAATCGGAAAAATCAATTACAAATAAATAAAGGCATCATGTCACAAAAATAAAGGGCAAATACATCGGGACAGAGATTTTCACGTGTTTCCTTGGACACGTGAATGTAATTTAAGTACATCTTCTCGTTTCTCAAAACTAAAATTATATTATGGCAATCGAATTAAATAAAACAATTATCAATATTTATGAACAAGAAACATTTTACTTGTAACAATGGGCTATCCTCGCGGTCTAACCTCCCTTTTATTTCTAAGGGTTTTCTTGCATTGGCATTTTAAGATAGAACAACGTCTAGTTGAATCTCTAACAATGTACAGTAGATTCCCTTTAACAGGAAACAACATATACATATAAGTCTATAACAGCACAGACTCAAATTTCACACAAATGTTGAACACGGCGAATCAAATCCGTTATCACACAATTTCCTACAAGATAAATGAAACGCGCAGAGTTCTTGTCAAATGTTTGACTCCAGTGTTGCTTTCCTGCATCGTCTATATATAGACTGGAACCTTCTAAGAGCATTTGAAGTTTTCTTATCAAATAATAATCACTTAACCGCCTAAACAATTTGATCACATTCGGAATAGAGTTCTTTTAAAAAAAAGCATACAAATGGATAATTTTTTGATAATTTGTGTCAGATTGGAATACAAGTATAAAATTGTTTTTAAGAATATTACAATAAAAATTATTTTAATGAAATTAAAAACTTTTAAATTATACATCTCAAAATTTTTAGTTCAACCCGGATTTTGAATTCTCTGTTATATATATGTAGAACATTATTATAGAAGCATTTTTCATAAAAGGTCTTAAAAATGTCATTCTTACTTTTTTTTTCTTGCCAAAAAATTCAATTTAAATAATTTGTTCTTGTAATAATATTCTTAAAACATTTTTTGTGTATATTCTAATTAAACTGACACTACATATAAAAAAAATTATCCATTTATACGCTTTTCCACAATCACGGTTCAGCATGTACTCAGTTACCTTAAAAAGGTTATTTTTACTTGTGAATATTATAAGTCACAAGGCACTTTTTTCTATATATAGATGCCATTTTGCAAAACATTTTTTAATTAATAAATATTTCCCCTTATGTATGAGAAAATAGCTTTTTAAAAGTTCTTTATATAAATTTATTTCATCATAAAATATTTTTTTTATTACTGAATGCCATACACTTACCAACAAAAACTCGGATGAAACATAGTGTCTCATTCTATACTATTATTAGAATGAAGAGTTGCCCAGACACACCGTCTATTTCATGATACTAGTATGTAAAAAAAATTAATATAGGGTGCTCTTGTGGTTTTTCTTTTAATTGTGGTCGTCGAACCATCTGGAAGTTGCAACACTAAAAGGTTTTTGATTGAGGACGTGGTACTTGAAAGTTGATGGATGCTCGTTTTAAAATAACCAGAAAAAAGCTTGATGAATTAAAGTTTTTGAAACACATAATCGAGTGAAAATCCAAAAATGCCTATTATATAAATCTACATTCAACTCTTTTTTTTACACTGGTTTTTTTTATATGATTTTGAAATAACACTGTTCACGCGTTTAACGATTTTTTTTTTTTTTTTTTTGCACGAATTTATTGTTCCAGCACGAATTTCCCCGAAATTTGGGGATTCGTGCCCTTTGGATGAGGACGATTTGATCGAATATATAACAGTTTATATCAGAGAATCCCAAACTTTTTTTGTCTCGTATACCCCTTGACATGTTTTTCGGTTTTGCGTAGACCCCTAGTTACCCTATTATTAAATTTTTACTAATTTATCAACTTAAATGCTTTTTGACAGCTGGATTAGCACTACTTACTTTAAAAGTCTTACGTTTCTAACTGTAGTTAAGTAGATTGTTTAAAAAGAAACACATGTGAATTAAGCAAATCAAAATTTATTATATGAAATAATTGTTGCATAAAATAACAAATGTTTTTAATGAATGGGATGAATCTGTTGCTTCAATAACAAATTTTCAACATTTGGCTTTAATCTTTTCAGGTTTAACCCTAAATCTGTTCAGTTAGTAGTATCCAATCTTTCTTTTTGCTTTTATTTTGGAGATTGACAAGCACGCTGAAACTCGCCCTCTCTACGAAAAGCAATTAAAAACTTTCTTAAAATGTTCCAGAATTTGAATAAATAAGAGGTATATATTTTTAAAGCCAACATTGCTGACATTCGTTTCTAAACTTTACTTTAAGATCTTAATTAGAGCTATTAAAATCAGTTCCTTTTGTAATCTGACACTTTCTTTTTAATGCGACAACATGAATTCATTAGCGTGATGTTACCATAGTCAAAATATTCTCAAATGCAGTTTCAAAACCTGAATAAAGGGCATTTAAATGTTGAACATAGGTTAAAATGTCGTTTTTCTGGTCTGTCATATCAGTGACATATTGGGAAACTTTTAAAATTCGCGATGTCTAGGTTTATATTCCATTGGCTTGATTCTGGCAAGAAACACTGAATTGGTGGTCCTTTTTTAATAAAATTTATGCTGTTGCCTTGTAATCGCCAAATTAAATTTAGTAAGTAAAGCAGTTAAATAGGTAAATCCGGTTTCCACTTGATTAAATTTTCTTTTAAAATTAAAGTCCCGATCCCGTATAGGCTATCGTAGACCCCCATTTATACCTCATGGACACCCAAATTATTTTTTCGCTGATGTGGACCCCTTGAATGTTGTCATAGACCTCTGGGGGTCCATATAGACCACTTTGGGAATCACTGGTTTATATGATGATAAAGAAGTCGATGATGACAAAATCGAAGGTGAAGTTCAGCTATTAACAACTGATTTAATTCGTGAGAGCTTGAAATTTGCTTCAAGTATGGAACATCCTTTTCTTTATTCATAATCCTGACATAGAGCGTGCATTTCAATTTCAACGTTATCTTAAGTTTTCTGCAGCAGGATTTCAAGAATTATATAAGCAACTGGAGAAATAAAAGAGGCTTTAATAACAGACTTTGTAACAACACCAAAAAAAGAACGACAGAATTCGTTAATAACGAAAAAAATTCTTCATTTGAATAAAAAAAAAGACCGTTGTGCTAGATCAGGGGTTAGTAACCTTTTAGCTATCCCGTGCCAAACCAATCTAGCAATATGATTAAGCGTGCAATACAGCAGGACATTTTTGAAATAATTTGATTCCCGCGATAATGCTTGTAGAGTTATAGAATAGAGGTCAATAATATAGATTTACAGTTTTATTATGCATCCTGAGGGGTGTTAATTTTGTCTCGAAGGGTGAAAATCTAAGTAATTTTCAAACAGGTATACTTCTTTTAAATTTAAATTATTCGAAACTTTTACACGTTATTTACAAAGGATTATGGTTTCAAAAAAGTACAAAATGTTTGAAATATAATCATAATTTCAAAAGTTATAAGCATATACAAATAAGAAATAGTTTTGTAATAAAAATTAAGTAATTTTTGCGTTGCGCTTGCTATTTTATAAGATAGTAGCCTTTGATGCATAAGACTTTATAGAATTGTAAAATGTATCATACTCTTTAAACCCTAGTAAATTAAGAATAAATTATCTTTTGCATTTCAAAATATTTGAAAGATATTTTAAAAAGATAATTTATTGTATTTTTTAAAAAAATATAATTTATTATTCTATTTATTTAAAATTACTACGGTGTAATAAGGATACATTTAACTTTATAAATCAACTTATTGCTAGTAATTAAAGCTACTACTTTTGAAAATAGCATGTGCAACGTAAAACTTAATATTTCTTATAGAAATATTTCTTATTTTCATATGCTTATAATTTTTAAAATTATGATTATATTTTAAACATTTTACACATTTCTGAAACCTCATTCCCTTATAAATAATACGCAAGAGATTCAAATTTTTTAATTTTAGAGTTATTCGTATTTTAATATTGTTTATATTTTCAGCCCCCTAGAAAAAGTTAACACCCTGAGACCCCATAAAAATAAACGGCATAAAATACAGCTATTTCTTCAATAAAAATAATAAAAATTAAAACTGTACATATATTATGTATTTTTAAACACTTATTAAAATAAGAAATGGACAACATAAAATATATAAGTATTTTTCTTCTAAGTTAGTTAAAAGATAAATAAATGTTTTAATGTGAATGTAGTACTTGTACCACTCTACTTTCCTATCTCAAAATCAGGGTTATAATGTGTTACTTTCAATTTGACACGATTTTGAGCATTCAGTTGTTAAACAATTTGTGAACTCGAAATATTTTTTCACACACACATATGAGGAAATATCTTTTTACTTAGATATGTAGAACCAAAGGAATAAAGCAGAGTGCACATGCACAATTTTCTCTCTTTAAACAATTAAATCTCTCCATAAATGGCATTCAAAAATTTACAAAATATCTGTAAATTTATCTTTAGTATTGTATTTCAGATTTTTTTTCGTGTAATTCCGTAAATGTCAATAATTCTGAAGATGTTTGTCAAATAATGTCCATTACAAATTTATCAACTTTTATCCACTCAAATATTGACAAATTTGTAAAGTAGTGCAGAATGCCGCTAAGAATTGTACCGTGTGCCACATGTGGCACACGTGCCATAGATTGCCAACCCCTATGCTAGACATATCTACTGATGATTAACATTTTTGATCCAATTGTCAGTGGTTTTATTCCTAATTTCAATTTGAATTGTTATACATTATATGTACTTAACGACTGAATATTTTCACTTTACCTAATTTTAACCTTTTTTTTTGCAGTAAAAATGCATTGCTTTTGTTTTACAAATATGTAACATGGATTTTTTATTACTTTTTTGCATGGTTTTTTGGGAAAATATTTAGAGATTTTTCATCTTACCCAATTCTTTAAAATTTGTAACATTTCCCCAAATATACAACATGTCGCATGTATTTTTTTTTGCACGGTTTTGTAAGGAACGTATCTACTGTGTAAAAAAGGAGTTGGATGCACTTCAGACAGATCAATATTTATATTCATAATTATGATTATTTTACATAAGGTATCCGACTACTTGCGACAACTTTAAAAAAAATGGGAGATATGGAGATTTTTTTTTTTTTTTTTTGTGATTTTAGATTTGTTTAGTACATTTTAAGAAAAATATGCTAAAATTAAGATTAAAAATAAATTATTATTACTAAAAGGGGGAAAAAATGGGTCAAAATTTGCAAAAAATTAACATAAACGGGCCCATTCTGTACTAAAAATTTATCAACAAATTTTCAATTTTTCAATTCCGATGTGTTGCTATGTTATTCATTTTTGAAATGACCTTCAGGATAAGAGATACTTTAATTTTTACAAAACCTAGAACACTTTATCTTGGCTATTATGAAATTGATAAAAATAACCGTGATTATTTTAACATAAATTTTATATTAACTGTAAATTTTGTAATAAAACAGTGATGGATAAATCTGAAGGTTAAAACACTTCTGCTATTATACGGAACATACACAAACAATTTCAGTTAATTATTTTCAAAACTTTTTGAGCAATCGGCTGTCCCCATTTGAGCAATTTAAAAAAAAAATCACATTTCGAGTAAAACGCGTTTTAAAGTATGACATCTTGCTTAAAGTAATAGCTTCTGCTTTTACTAACACACTTGTAGTTTTGGTTCTAGTGAACCAAAAATAATAAACTTGGTATTCTTATAAAGCTAATAAGATGGCCTATAAAATAAAATCATAAAAAAATTGTCAATTTTTGGCAAAATGCATAATTTTAGGGTAGTTGGATACCTTAATGAAGCAATTTTGAAAAACAAAATTGTTTGTTTCTAAAAATATATTACTTTTTAGATTTTATTTGTATAACAATCAAAGCTTTTTATTCCAAATTAGTTCTTCTAACAATAATAAAATCTTAATGGTAAAAAAAAAAGTACTATCGTTTCGACTACAGTTAAGAAGGTCCTGTCTGTAGCGTCTAAATGCGGTAATTGGCGCAAGATTTAAACGCATTTTAAGTGGATGTAAGTGACACAAATTCATTTAGTGAATGCTTTTTATTTATAAGTTTATCTAGATCGACAATCTCTGTGTTTTTTTATTTTCAAGATATTTCTTTTCTTTCTTTTACGTCCTGCTCTTAAACGGTTCGCCATCTTTAAAGCGTGAGTTATGACATCACTGATGTTGCCAGCTGCAATATCGTAATTACGTTGTAAATATTAGAATTCTTTTTTCTTCTACGCTACGAGCCAGAACTAGAACAAATCACTTCTCGAACTACACGAATTTAATGGATTGTAAATACCACCGCAGATGTAAGTTCATTTGCATTGCTTTTATATACTAGCATTGTGAAATTTATTGTGTTTCTTTCGTTATTTCTCTAATAAGAATAGTATTTAAAAAAAATCAAAGCACATAAATATATTCTTTTTTTCATATCTGAGAGATAATGTATTTTCTTATCATGCATTTTAGTTTAAAAATTATTTTTTATAGCAAAAAGATGTTATTAAATTTATTTACTACACTGAGTATACTAAGAGTTTTTAAGCAGAGATTCTCACTTCGTACTTTTTTCTTTTTACAAGAGCTTGAAATAAATTATATCAGAATTATATTTACTTGTCTTCAAAAAAATTCTATCGCAGTTTATTGTTCTTGTTCAAGATTTAAGGAAACACCAATCTCGTCATTTAGAAGTCTTTTTAAAAACAAAGTTTGTTCGAAATTCCTTTACATTAAGGTAAATATTGCCCGTATGTAAAATACATCTGCGCATTTTTCCTTAGAGTCTTACATTTTATTTGTATTTTGCTTCATATTATACTAAAAAATGTATATACACTTTTTTAAGATAAATTTTTCTCTGAATTATTATTTTCTATTTTATGTATACCAACTACTATCTTTCCACTTTGTTGGGTATTTAATTAGGTTATGTGACTATGTATTCTTTTTAAGTTAGTGATATCTGAAATTGAAGCTTTCGATTTCATTCAAAACATTTTTATAGCTCCTCGCCTCTCAATTTTAAAAGGACACAGCATTGGAATGTTCTCTTAACACCCCCTTCATCCCTTGGGAGTGGATTTGCTAGAAAATTTCCACTCAACAAAAAAAGCACAAGTCTAGAGATCTAAAAGTTCCAGAGATCTCGGTGTGTGTGTGTGACGTCATACTCATTCGCTCATCATAAAATCTTCTGAACTATTAGACTTACAGATTTGTGTTGCTTTTTTCCTGCATAAAGATGCAGCCGCGGTAGCCAAGTGGTCAAGGTATCTGATCATGACTAGCATGTCATGAGTTCGAGCCCAGTACCGCTGAAGACCCGCCGTGTAGGGGCGCGATGCACGTTAAATCTGTCGAGAGCTCAAACATCCTCTCATTGGTGTGATGTGGTATCTAAGAGGGGGGTGCCAGATCAGGTGTCGTCCGCGTCACTTGACCAGGGTTTAAAATTACGCGGTCCGTCGCCAAAAGCCCTCGTGTAGCTGAACAGTGCGACGTTAATATTCACTCACTCACCTGCATAAAGATAGATATACACACACAGATATCTGCGCGTACGTGTGTGTGCTTTATTATATGATTGAGCGTGCGCTTGTTCTTTTATATCATACAAGGGAGAAAGAAAATCTATCTGAAAAGATATATGAAGCTGTAGGAATTTATGCACCAAATTAATAAATATTTCTTATGCAGTGAATGAAATTCTGTTCTTGGAATAATAGCCGTGGTGAATAAGATGACCTTAAACTTGAAGTTTTGAGTTTTTTTTACAGAATTTTACAGCATCTTACGAATTTTTTGGTGTTTTTATTTCAAATCAACAATATTACTAGGTGGTTGGAGTTGGCCATTGCAAATAGAAAATTGTGCATTAATTGTTTTTTTAATTTGTAAACAACATCAACCACATTATTATTAAACAATTAATGTAAATAAACAATTTTAAGTCAATTCCTACTTTGAATGGATGAATCGAAAGTATTTTATTAACGATTAAAAATTTGAACAAGATATATATATATATATACAGAAGGAGTGAGCTAATAGTAGGAATTGAATAAAACGAAACTTAAGTAGGGATTCATAAAATAACTGCATTTTACAGTCCATTTTTTCTGTCTTCGACAAAACAAAATCCTTCTCCCATATATATCCAGGAAAATACGACCGATGGTGGTTAAGCCACTATAAAACAAGCTCCTTCAATTTCATTTACTAAATATTCTCACTGTAATCTGATAGTTAAACGCTGGAGGGGGCTCCAAAATAGTTGAAACTCTATTTTAGGCCTCCGGAACCAAATACAATAGGTGCAAGAGAATGTGAAAACTTGTTTACTTCAGTTCGTTGCCCTGATTCTTAATTTAGTACCGTTTATATCTCACTTAAATCTATAAAGTGAAGAACCAGTCTTGTAATTCTGAACAACGGTAAAATATTGAACGTTAAAATTGAACTACTATATCATAATCCTGTCTTTTTTGATAAATCATATGAGGATATTGAAGATGAATTGACATAACTCTAAATGTCTCATGCAGCCTAAGGATGCTCGAAGAGTTTAATATGCGGGCTCCTAAAACTAATTGCGAGCTATTAAAATCCCATCGGAGTCCCCAATACATTAATGCCACAAAAAATTGCATATTTAAGCCTTATATTTTAATAATTTTAATGGATATCTAATTTTTTTCTTGGTAACTTTGATGCTTATCACATTTTATGATCTACTGCATGTAAGTATTATAATGTGGTTTGATTTAAATAGACGTAGCTCTAGATCGAGTATGTCGTATAAAAAGGTTAAAGTGAGTCAAATATATGCAGGATTTTATTTTAAATATGCTAAAAAAACATCTTTATTTCGGTTTTTTAAAACCGATTTGTGAAACGTCGGTTTATTTTGAAAAGAGCTACATAAAAAATAACATTAACTATAAATTATTTTTCCTTTATACGAGTTATTTCCTATCTGTTAATAATTTCCAAATATACAAATCCTGTTCGCAAGTGATTCACAATAATTGGGGAATATTTTGGATGCGATAAGAAGTTTCGTTTTTTTTTTTTCATTTCGACTTCCTTCGATAAATAACTGCTCTAATTAATAAGTACTTTCAAATATGAAAATAACTCGTTATGAAATTTTCATATATTTCAAAAACTCGCTGGCAAATATTTGTAAAATTTAAGCTCGCAAACGTCATTGAATTTCGCTTGAAATTCGTATCAATCTTTTACGAACAATATTAGTCTTTTCTAGCAATTATGTGCAATTTAAGAATAATGGAGGAAAAGTTAGAATTTTTTTAATTAAAACAATGATAAAACCCCCATGCACCACAAACTAACACACAGGGCTCACATAAGTAAGTATTAATCACACAATACAATGGGATAAAGAAAAAAACCCTTGAGGTTAGGAAGAATTACAAATACTTCATAACAAACTCACTGAACTTTTTAAAAGTACTTCTGGTAGAAAGCAGTTCAGGAAGATTCGGAGGCCAATTTACATTAAGTCCCTTGAATGCCAGTCTTAGGATATTCCGTTCTCTTTCAAACTTGGAACACAGCAGGAGCACATGTTCTACATTTTCCTCGCCACCAATATCGCAATCATAGGAAGATAACGGAACTAAATTAAATTTGTTCAAGTAGCTTTTAAAGTTGCCATGACCAGTGAGAAATTGGGTTATTTTGTTATTAGTATAAAAATGATGGCAGGACAGTCTCTTATTAATGGTTGGAAAACATTTCTTTGTTACGCTCCCTTTATTTGATGTAAGATATCCTTGGGTCCAAGACTTCATCATTCTTTCCTTCATAATCAAAGTTAGAATTAAGCTACAAAGTTCTAATATAGTTGTAATTCCTGATCTGTCAAAATATTGCTATATCAACGTACTTTCACTGGAATTGTACTATGTCTATTTGCGACAGATTTCACAATTTTAAGCCATGATAAAGTGACGAGAATTACTTTTATATATATAAGCTGATGTCTATTCTCATAACTTCCACATCTTATTACATAAGGATAGTGAAGAATATTTCGATTTAACATCACTTTCATTATTCTGTAAAATAGGTTGTTCAGTCCGTAATTGTATCTACTTTTTGTTGCGAATGCCATCCACCGACTGAGCACCTCCGCCAATGTTTTGATGTAACCCTCCGCACCAGTTGTTGTAGTAGCTTCCATCTTGGAACAGCGTGCGAATAGCACCGTCTCGAAATAAACCAAATTACAGTCCAATAGTAGCATTGTTCTTGTAAAAACTCGAACCACACACACACAGCGTTCACGAACATTTGATTAACACGACACTACATAGGTATTATTGAGATTCGAAGCCAGGACCGATCTTAGGGTGCCCGCGTGCAATACCTAATGTTCCACCCCTCTAGAGAATTTTTCATATTTTGACTAATACTTAACGTTGACGTTATTAACTCATCTACCTGTATAAGAGTAAAAAGTAAAACATTAATAAAAATGCAAATAGACACTAGAATAGCTTCTTTCCTCTATTTAGTTTAGTAGTAATTACATATAAGGCTATCGTGTTAAATTTTTTAAAATTTGTTTCTCCAAATGCATATTGAATTTAAACACCCCTACATATATCTCGGGTAAAATTAATCATATTAGATATTTCGCGAAGCAACTTTCGCAAAAATCATTTTTGAGACGCCTTTGTTAAGCATCGATCCAGTAGTGGTACCAGTACCACTGATAACCAAAAAACCTTTTCTTGCGGTATTGCCGGCTCTGCCACGAATTTTGCTACCAAATGAAGGTTGTGTATAAAGAGTAGACATTAATGAACTATGGACCAACGCACTATGCACTAACATTCTATTTTTCTTAAACTATGCTATGTTATCGGGACTAATTTTGATTTTTCAATAACTATTTAAAATTCAGTATATTTATTCCACTTGTTATAAGTTTTATTTTGAGTAAATCACAAAGAATTTTGCTTGATTGATAGAACTGTATGCGGCCAGCGGCCGTCCCTTGTTTTGGCCGCCTGCGTGCGGTGCACGCACTGCACACCTGCTAGGATCGCCCCTGCTTTTGACCGTAGTTCAAATCACAAGGTTCGTCACCAATTTACCCTCGAGTTGTTTCAGATTTTGATGTAAATTAAAATCAAATTACAACAACTTAACAATTTCCGTAAAAGTACATTTTGTTATAATTTCATTTAAATAAAAATTGTAAGCATTCTAAATTGCTCAGTTTTGTAATTAAAAAAAATATGGCTCCCTTTTTTTTTAAATGTAACGTACTGTTACGAATTTTGTGTAAAATAGTGTAAATAATCTGTATTTGGATGTGCAATGCATCTATATTACTCTGTTATATTTAATTTATGTTAAAATTGTAATATATATACATATATTCTCAAGCAACGCCGTCCCTTGCGTTAAAATAGCGATTCAATGGGAACTTGGCGAAATCAAGTTGGCATCATTTTTGGCAACCAAGTTGGTGACTTGGGGATTATTTTAGTGACTTGGCTACCATTTTGGCAAGTTCGGGACCCTCTGGATTCTTCTGGAAATTTGTGGAGTAATCCACTAATTTCAAGACCTATGACGCAAGCGGATCTTTCTAGAAAGTTCCGTGAGACCTATAAAAAGAAATGCTCGCCGAAGATCAGTTAGTCTTATTTCAACCAGTGATTAGTGAGTATTGTTTTGAATAACGATTAGTAAACTTGCCTTGACCATGATTACCGATTAGCTCGGCTGTGCTTGTGAATAATCTTTTACATACATGTATTTCAGACATTGATAATTGTGTCTGAGTGCTATTGAAGGTGTGAAGACCTTCTGAGATTTATTCTGTGAATGTTGCTGCTGAATCCTCTACTTCAAGGATTGATTTTAAACAATAAGTTCTCATCGCTCTTAAAGAACCGTCTTGTTCTTTGTGACAGATTTGCATAAAATCCTCGAACCCCGATAAACGTAACAGTACGAATATATCTGATAATGACCCAAACACATTTAAAGAGGTTGAAATAATGCAGCTCTAAGTTCATTTAAAATATCTTAATCAAATCAACACGTTAAACAACATTTCATTTTCAATGATAGGATTTCGCTTGAAACTTATAAACAGCAAAAATTTGTTTTACACATGACCGTACCTGTTCTGCTTCATTGAACAACTAAATATTACACTATTGAAAGCGACTTGAACTAATCGATACATTTTAATAGGATTATAAGAAACTTTTTGCTTGATGTCATGTTTTCGTCATGATTTCTTCCCTAATAAAACGATTCAACGGGAAACTTTTGTTTTTCCTGGTACTTTTAAATACTGTAAACTATTTGGAACGTTTTTAATCTGACACTTTTTCCCCGAATTGAATTTTAATATTTTTTCAGATTGTTCTATATGATTACAAATGATAATCCTATTATATGAGTGTTAAAATATCATAAGTAGGTATTTATGAGCTGTTATTGTTTTACCTATGATTATAAAAAATATATACTTTGTTCTAAATCACATTGATAAGAGTTTTTAAAAGAATTTAAAATACTCGAAGTAGATTAAAATGTTTGATTACAAAATAAGTTCAAGTATATATTTTTTTATTGTATATTTTTTCTAAAAACATTATAAATGAAAAATACTTTCTTAAAACTTTTATAAACTGTTATTTAAAAAATAATTTTAATGTGATTAAGTAAATAGATAAAAATAATTTTATTATTTTTTTAAATCAATTTTGTTAATTTTTAATGTTTCTTTTTCTCGAGATTTAAACAGTTTAAGGAAGAAAAAATGATAATAGTAGCATAAAAAATTATGTAAATAACAAAAATTAAATATAAACTCTCAAAGCTTTAATAATAAATCGAAATAAAAGTATCTGCCATAGTAAAAAATTATTTTAAAAGAAATTGGATGAATTTTTTAAACGTTTATTTCTTTAAAAATAACTTTAATAAAATATTTTAAGCTCATAAAAATAATTCAGCCATATTTTACTTATTTCAAAATAATTCTGCTTTAAAAATATTTCTTAAAATAAGTTTGAATAAGATATTAATATTTATTAAGTAAATGTAAAAAAAAAGTTTTTTTTTTTTACTCGAAATGAAATATTCGAACAAAAAATTTTCAAAATGGGAAAATTTATTTTTTGAATAGAAAAAAGTAATAAATAATAGAATATATTTATAAGGAAGAAAAATTATAGCTTTAAAAATATTTTTAAGCTTTTATAGGTATTTAGCAAAAATCTACTTTATTTATACTTTTTAAATATATACTACTATAATACTATTTAGTTCAATATAAAGTAAAAGCTAAGAGATGTTCAAGGATCTTTAGCTTTAAAGAATTGAAAGGAAAATATTTTGAAACATAAAATAATATAAAACGAATTTCAGAAATTTTAATTTATTTTGAGTTTTAATTCGAAATTTCTCATTTGAAAAGAAATAAAAAAGTGGTCAAACATATTAATCGATAACAAAGTAAGCTCCCATTAATACATGAAAACAAAGGAGTATCAAAGGTGTTTCAGATATATATTTCGCATTAGTATAAAAATTAAATTGGTGTGTTAAATGACGAATTTCACAAAAATAGTTCACCGTAAAAAAATAATTTATAATATTATTCATTGAGCAATTCACTATCGTAAATTTTTGAGGGAACAAACGTCAGAGCACAAAACGTCAAGTTATAATTAATATTTCTTCGTATATTTTCAGCTTACTAACCAACTGAAAATATCAAGTCCTTTTTTGATATTTTTTGCATACACTTATATCTATTAGAATTTAAATCAATTCCAGATGAAATGGTATTTTTAAAAATAATACACATAAATAATCAAAATCTTCATTATTTTATTTTTTATACCCTTTTAACGTTGAAAAAATTATACAAGGAAAAAAGTTACAATTTAAGACCATAATATTAAAATAGTTTTAATTAGCATGTACAATAAATTAATACCTCTTTCATACCTCTTAAAAGCATAAATTGAAATTTTATATCGCTTTAAAAATTTTGTCATCTTAATAAATAGTATTACTTTCATAGGAATTTGATTCTGTTAATTACCCAACACACAAATTAGTTTGTTTACACATGTAAATAGTGTATTAAATATTGAATTAAAACATTTTCATATGTATTAATGCATTAATTTAATACGTTTTATTCTTAAACAAGTAATATAAAAAAAGTTTTAAGTCAATTCCTGCTCTGAATGAATGAATAGAAAGTATTTTATTAACGATTGAAAATTTGAACAAGATATATATTTCTAAAGAGGAAAGTGAACTATGTTAGGAATTGAAAAAAGAGCATGATTTGTCTGCATTGTTGTAACAATGCATACCCGGTTAGGCTATTTTGGCTGAAAAACCGGTTTTCGACGCCAACTTTTGTCATTGTTTTAACAGTTACATTGTTACAACAATGGAGACAAATCTAAGTTGGCGTCGAAAACCTGTAAAAAATTAATCAATATTTGAAAAAAACTGTATTAACATCAATTGTCATCCATTAAAAGTTTTAAAAAATTTATTTGAACTTGATTGAATGAATAGAAAGTATTTTACTAACGATTGAAAAATTGAACAAGATATATACAGTCGACTCTCGATAATTCGAAGTTGGAAGGACCAATGAAAAACTTCGAATTATCAAGAATGTACATAAAATCTCCCAAAATACTCGAAGAGAATATATTTTTTTCTAACACATTTAAATTTGAAACTATGCAATAAAACAACAATTGTACATGTGTATAAAATTATTTTAAAGTAATTTTAAAAAAAATACATTTATCATATAAATATTATACAGAAGTTAAAAGTCCTGTATTAAAAGAATACATTCATACACAATCTTACCCATCTCTTCTTCACAATAGTGGACCATCCTTTCTGAACACATGTGTAGCAAGGTCACGTGTTAAACGAAAGGTATGGACGGCTGACAGCAGGTGCAATTGGTCTGTTGTCCACTTGAAGAAGGGATGTAATAAAAGTGTATTTTCGCCTGATGAACCGAAAAACACTAAGAAGGGGAGCAGACAGATTGTTATTAAAAGGGCTACGTTACAGGAGAGACACGCTGACAATATAACGCAAAACTTGTAAGCTTCAACCTGTTTGATACAGGACTTTTCATGATAGTGAGTACGAATTGGCGAGAGTTTTATAAGATAACTTTGAATTATATTCCGTGCTGTAGTCTGGAAAGTCACAGAATTTACTTCGAATTATTGAGTGTACCCAAACGCATTGCTTTAGTTCGAAATATCAAGAGTTTTTCTAAGGACTGAGAATATACTTCGAATTATCGAGAGGTTTGTATTTTCGAAGGTTTGAATTATCGACAGTCGACTGTATATATATATATATATATATATAAATTTCACAAACACAATGCATAACCTTTTTCTAAAATTTAAAATTTCTTAGAAGCCTACATGATAATCTTTCTTTAATGCTTCAATCAAACTCGTGTTTTTTCTTCTTTTTATAAACTACCAATTACTATATTTCAGAGTGACTCATTTTCAGTCATTTTTCCTATAACCTACTCTTGAAATTAAAAAATAAATAAATAGAACATTTTATTTTTAAGATATTTAAAACACTAAGCACTCGGATCGCAAATTATTTATTCGAGTGTAAGATTAGACCAAGATTAGAAACCGCAAAAATAATCATTTTACTATCAAACCGCGTTGGACTGTGACACTGTTCCTGATTTTGTCAATTGGTACAAAATCAATCCTTGTAAGCAATTTTTTTAACTTTCTGAATTCCGCAAAGAATTCGAATTTCGGCTATTTATAAGATGTTAGGAGATGCTCGTAAGAGGGAAATCATTAGTCTGACAAGTCATGGAGACAGATAATGATGAGTATTAAATCTGAGGAACACGACAGGAGAGATAGCTTGGAGCTATATGTCCCAGTAACTGTAACAGTAGCGATTTATTCATTGATTTTCCCATGCAAATTAGACGTCTTGCTCCAGATTCGCAGTTGATGCCCTAGAATGTCTACTTTGAAATGAAAAAATATAGTTTAGTGAATCCTTCTTTGCGTGCATGATAAATGTAGTTTCGATTTTTATAAACAAATCATGGAGAAATATGTGACTCTTGTAATATTTGGAAGCCGTTTGGTTGCAGCTGTAAGACACTGATAATTTTCTACTCAATTTTAGACTTAGAGCTATTTCAATAAAGCTGTTTGGATATTTCGAATACGTCATAAGGTTTTCAAAAATGATATGAAATTTTCAATATGAAAAAAGGAAAAAATTCTTGTTAATTTTTTTAAAGAAATTAGTGAAAAAGGGATTCAGGGAATCAATTTATTTTTTGTCAAGAAATTTATGCAAATGCTATTGAAATTCAAACTGAATTACTTTAAAATTCGATAAAAAATGTGTGCTATTTTTTTAAAAAATATCAAAATTGTTCTGAATACAAAGTTTGAAAATAAAATTTACCAATCTTAACAAATTCGAGGGCTATTTTTTAAGCAAGGTCCGTTGGCGCGTATAGTTGTTCCCTAGTTCGCGCGTACGCCGCAACGAGTCTCTGCGTCACTGACCTTCTTTGTGAACACACTCGCGCCATTTCCAGCTCTGTAGCAGTCGTGTAAGTTCCGATATGTGTCTTTAAAATGTTTAAAGTGATTGAACCGCACATCAAGTAGGAGATAGGCCTGTTATCCGTTTTTTGACTGCGAGAAACATGTCGGCCGCAGATATTCCTCGCCAGATAACAGAAGCTTATGACACTGAAGCAATGAGTGGCAACAAAGTTCGAAAAGGGGTCAGGAAGTTTAAAGATGAGAGCCTCACACTTCTCGAACGACTCGGGACTTAATCAAATCTTTAGTATGGGAGGTTTTGGACCATTCACCATACAGCCCCGACCTTGTTCCCAGCGATTTCTGCCTTTTCCGGTACCTCAAACACAGTCTTGGCGGGAAGCGCTTCAGTGACAACGAAGAAGTGAAAGCGGCCGTGAACTCTTGGCTGTCGGATCAGGCGGCAAACTTCTTTGAAGAGGGTTTTCAAAACTTAGTTCTAAGGTATGACAAGTGCATTAATAAACTCGGCAATTTGAATAAAAAATAGGCAAAAGTATGTACGATCCTAAAATAAAAGTTTTTTGAAACAAAATATTGTCATTTTTTTTTTTAAAAAAAAAAAACGGACCTTACTTAAAAAACAGCTCTTTGTAAAAAAGACTTCTTAAAGAATTTTCAAAATTGTTCGTTATAATGAGCACTCCTATTTATTTCTGTTGATAAAAAAAAGTACCGTAAAATCTGGCGTATAACGCCCACCTACATTTTCAAGCTACGATGTTCAAATTTTATTGTACATTTGCTGTATAACGTTTCTTACGAAGAAACCTGAGATGTACGTGCGCAATGCTCATATGTTTCAAATTCATTTATTCGAGGTATTTATCATCCAAGCTTTAGAAAAAAATAGTAACCTTCTGGAAAACAATTCCTTAAGTTCTCATAAGGAGTTTTCTTTTAAATAAACAGTATAGAAATATATGTTGAAGTCTGATTTTTTTCTATACTCACACATCTTTTTATTTTTAATTTTAAAGCTCCCATTTTTATACCCGACGTATAGCGAGCACCCGTAAATTTCGAACTTATCGTTTGTGTTAAAAGTTCGCGTTATACTCCGGATTTTACGGTAATTTTGAAGAGTTAATTTTTTTCGGTCATAGTCTCAATACTTATCAGATTATGTAAAGAACCTCAGAGAAATGGGATCTTTTTTACATTAAAATTTGCTTCTCAAAAAGTATTTTTATCTGTACAATAACTTGTTTCGAAATATTTTAAGTTATATCATCATCTAAATTAGCAAAGGAATCTTGTTAGCTAATTATCCCGAAACAAAAACCGTTGGTGTGGTGTGGTAGTTAGGAGAGGGGGTGCCAGCTCAGGTGTCGTCCTCGTCACTTGACCATGGTTGAAAATGACGAGGTCCGTCGCCGAAAGCCTCGTGTGGCTGAACAGTGTGACGTGAAAATTCACTCAAACAAAGCAAAAAAATTACTCTTATACAGTAATTTTTAAATTAAACTTAGTAGAAACCGAAAACTCTTGTGCAAAGATCACGACAAATTTTTATTAGTTATTGTGGTTTTCATGCATCATGTATATTTTAAAGTCAAAACAGGGTCATATATTGTATTTAATTTCATAAACATTGAAAAAAAAATCTTACTGAAAAAAATTGTAATTTGAAATTATTTAGTGGTCTATATAAATAAGTACAACTAAATAGTTTTTATTCGAATAATTTTTTTAGTTTTTTTAAAAAGTTTGTTTTGCAATAAAATCAGCGATTTTTTTATTTGTGTGTGTATAAAGCTTCTTAAACTACAACAACTCTCCCTTCTCTTTTGTTTTGATACTAAAATGAAATAACAAATTGAGAATGATTTAAAATCATTTTAGATTTAATTTAAAATATGTAAGGAAGAGAAAATTAAAACTCTTTTTAATTTCATTTGATATTCACGCTTATCGGAGCATACTGAAATAATTCTAAATATCTCAAATATTTTAGAGATATGTCTAATTACGGTTGAAAGACTATGTAGAACACCATTCATTTTTATATATTTATTACTTCCTTACATCTCCTGTACATCTTGTTTAATTTGTATTCATCGCATTTAATTTTTTATGTGCATAAAATACTCGTATGTTATACTGAACTGATCCACTAAACATGCCATCTACCAAAACAACCCCAATCCCCTTGTTATTTATAGTTTTTTTTTCCAACTAAAACCCAAATATTTTCACATAATCTCGACATAAAATCTAGACATCCCAAAAATTATTCCTTGATTCCAACCTAACGATCCTATCTGATAAATAACGGAATTTTTTTGCATCTCTTTTTTTCCCCAACACTAAACCATTCCTCAGGTCTCCTGGAGCACTATCTTGACACCATCTTCCAGTGTATACCTGAAGATTATGATTCCGTTACGCTTTGGGGAGCGCAGATAGAACGATATATCCCTGGAAGCCTGCCCCGGGGGGAGATGATTGAGTTGTTTCAAATTCCAGTAATGCTGCAAAACGTCAAGCGATGTGCGACTGATCGACGGGGCTCTGCTTAACCAACTTTTCAGTTCGCACGTTCTGCTTTCTTAGGGTTGGTTTTTATGATTGTGAAAATTGGTTGGGGTTTCGACTGTCGGCTTTTTCTCGCTCAGGGTTGAGTTGGTTAGAACGCGGATGTGGTGTTTAAAGGGCTTCATGGTAAAATTATTTGGGAATGCCGGTATGGGGTGGTTCTTCTGATTGTTTTTGTGAGTGTTCCTCTACAAATAATGATGGATGCGTTTTCATCCTTTCTTTCTGATTTTCTATGAAAATAAACGGTTAAATTTAATAGACGAAAATGTAATGCGTTTAGTACATTGATTATTCCAATTTTGTCATTTTTTTGTTTATGCAGCGATTCTCAAACTGCGTACTCCCCTAGAGGTTTGATAACCCTACGTGAGGACAAAAGTCGAAAATAAGAAATTTAAAAAAATTATTAATATTTATTGAAAGGAAGTATAAAACAAAATACATTTTGACATAATAAAAAATAAAATACACGTTGCATATTTATTGCAATGTGTTCCAATTTAAAAATTAGAGAGGGAAAAGTAATGTAATACTTATCCTGTTAATTAAAAGTAATTTACTTAAAATATCTATTACTTTAAAGAACCATTTGCAAAATTTAATACTTATCTTGATCATTTGTAAGGTTTAAAATTAGCGTCAAAGTGTATTATTAATGAATTCAATACATTGTCCTTGTATTGGGGGGGGGATGAAATTTATGACTGAAAATTGGGTTGCAAATATTGAAAGTTTGAGGAGCACTAGCTTGTTGCTTTACGACTGCGGTTCTTAAAGTTCAGATCGCCGCGGCCCCTTTATTTATCAGCCTGACATCGCGAACCCCCAAAATTTTGAAAACCCTTCCCTGACTCCCAACCCATGGCTAAGCTATTTAAAGGTTCTTCAATACTCTTAAGACTGTCTCTGCTACTCATACATACTTTTCTTACACTTGTTTTTTTTTCTTTAAGAAAAATGTAAACATCTAATTTAAAAAATTGCATTATAGTAATGGCTATGTAGTTGCAAACAATTAAAAATGACTGAATTAATATTCTTCATCGAAATACATGTTGTGACGATTTCCGCCACACAGCTGTGAGAATGATCACCACACGTGTAAGGACACCTGCATTCTTAAATATATTGTGCGCGGTCTTGTCTTGGACATCGCCCCGGCAACTTTTAATTCCAGGAAGAACCCTCTATTCTGCCGAAGTTTCAGATGCAACCCGAGGATGAAGGAAGCCGCCTGCGATATTCCCGAACCCTAGAGAGAGAACGGGAGATGCTCTGAAGGCTTCGCTGAGAAGAGACGCCAAAAACTCCTCCCTCACAAAACAGAATTTAGGACCTAATATAATCTAATTACTAAGTTACTAACTTCAATGTAAATTTGTAAATAATAGCTGTGACGTAACTAAACATAACATTATAATTAACCAATATCACGCTACCTTTATTTGCCTCAAACGTAACAATATTCTCGTAGAGTTTTTTCATTGAGGACAATTTAGGGATTTAGTGTAGAATAGTAAATCCTTAAATTTTTCCACTAAGCTTTTCAGAGTCTGTAGAAGAGAGAAATAATATTAAATAAGAGACTTTCATGAACCCCCTTGAAAAGTGCTGAGGACCCCCTGGGGTCCGTGGACCATAGTTTAAGAACCACTGCTTTACGGGAATAATTTGCCTAATGATATTTTTAAGCAGTATCTAAATATTTTAGTTATGAATTCTATAAGATTGGAAACGAAAAATATCAGTGATATATTTCTTTATTTTTAGGAAATATAATTAAAATCCTACTTTATTTTTATAGAGTTTGTAGAGTAAAATAAAAATAATAAGCTAATTTATTTAAAGAATAATAGCAAATTTATTTTTTTAGAATAAAATTAGTGAGTTACTTCGCAAGTATCGTCAACAAATTTAGTAGTACAATTTCATTATCAATAATATTCTTACTGAATTTGTAGTAAATTTATTAATAATTGAATACTTTAATATTGTTATTATAAAAAGACAAACAGAACTTTTTCCCCCCCCTCTAAATTTTATTCTCAACAAAACCAAAATTCAGACTTGATCATCATCTAAAAATCAAGCATTTAAAAAAAATTACAAAGTTAACAATTATTATTATTGCTACTTTTAAATTGTAAAAATTGTTTAATTATGGGCTTTACACAACAGTTATTTTATTAATATTTTCAATCGAAAACGCTGTATAATTTTTAAACAGATTGTAATCACTTTTGGCAAAGCACATTGCAACTAGTTTTTATAAAGACTAAACTAAACACACACATACGTAAGAGTATATCTAGATATTTTCTGTGGAAAACTAAAATTTGCTAAACTAAACTCGTTGGCGTAACAGCCCACAAGGGTCCAGGGCTAATGCGCCCAGCTCAGTTTTCGTGACCTTGGGCGCTGAGATGCATGAGCAGATGTTCTCAAAAAAGCCTGCGCAATTTTATAAATATGTCGATTTTAGTGTGGATGGAAATTAATAACTTTAAAATGGAGGTTGTTGAAATAAATAACATCTTCAAAGCTATACAAAGCAAAAATGTACGGAAAAAGTCTGGAAGATAACTCTAACGCTAAATCGACAGCTATTTCAAATTGTTGGTTGTCCTTGCTGGAGACATTTAGTTGTTTGTATAAAACTGCATGTACTCTACTTTTTTCGATTTTAGTTCTACTTATCTATGTGATCTTTTCTCATATACACAAATATTTTGAGTGAGAATATTAACGTCGCACTGATTAGCAACACGAGGGCTTTTGGCAACGGTCCGCGTAATTTGAACCATGGTCAAGTGACGCGGACGACACCTGAGCTGGCACCCCTCTCCTAACTACCACACCACACCAACGGGAGGACGTTTGAGCTCTCGACAGATTTAACGTGCATCGCTCCCCTACACGGCGGGTCCTTAGTGATACTAGGATCGAACTCATGATATGCTAGCCATGATCCGATGCCTAGGCCACTCGGCCACCGCGGCCGCCACAAATATTTTGAGTCCGCAAATATGTTTACGAACTGAACAATGGCGCACACAAGGAGGGTGTCCTAGAAGTCTCTGGACCCCCCCCCCCAACGCCCTTGAGAGTTTTCGATTGAAGATAATCATATATATGATTATTTATTACTAAATTCAGTTAATATTTTTTTAAATTTGATGAATTTAAGTAAATATTTTAAAAGACTATGAAATTAATATTGTTTAAACCATTATAAAGATGTAAAACAAAAATTTATATTTACAAAAGAATTTTATCATTGTTTACATAGATAAAGTGTGTATTATGTATTATCTGTAATATTTTATAATACTATGATTAATGACATTTTTAAACATAATCTTTAATAATTGGAATTGTCAGATGAAGAAATTACTAATCGAATCACTGCTATATACAGGAAATTGAATATTTCCATTCATAAGATTAAGTTTCCATATATATTTTTAACACCTAAATTTCATAAAAATCCTGTTAAATTTAGAACAGTAACAAATGGTTTTAAAACTTATATCACTGCTGCAGGTAAAATGCTGCACAATATTTTGCAAGAATTCATCAATAAGCAATGTAATAAAGCTATAATAAAAAATAGTAAAGAAATTATAGATTTTTTTTAAAGATAAAAATACTTCTTCAAAGTCATAACTATGAACTGAATATCTTTTTAACTCTATTGATATCAATGATGTAATTAGGGTAATTTTAGATAATCACAGAAATTATAACCTTAATATTAATTTACAAAAATTTAGAACTCTAATAAATTTTGTCCTAAAAGAAAACTACATTAATTTTAATGGTTCTCTGTACAAACAAACCAAAGGTTTGCCTCAAGGTGGCCCTGCTAGCAATAGTTTGGCTAATTTATATTTACACTTTTACGAAAATAATTATATTATTAATAATGATTATTACATTTTTAGATACATAGATGACCTAATTATTTTTGGTAAAAATAATAATTATAATCCCAATATCAATTTTATCCCAATTTATATATATATATATATGTATATATATATATATATATATATATATATATATAGCAGTAAATAATTCAAAAGAAGACTAATAAATCCCAAGCATCCTAAGATCAGACCGGAAGAACCAAGAACATGCAACCATTACAAACCAAAAAGAAATGTAGCTAGAGGGGAAAAACTATTATGATTTCTCGAGCTGTCACTGGTTTAGGACAGTGAAACAGGATTAAACAATGTTTTGTGAGATCTCAACCTTCTCCTGCAGCAGAAATTGTTTCTACATAATAGCTTCCAGTATAAACTAAGGCAAAAGCCTAAAACCCACGTGGGTGAATATAACAGCAATAGAATAGAAATTGCAATATTAAAACATAGAATCAGATAGACAATATAAATTGTATACTATTTACAGAGGTTAATGAATATAACATAATTAAAATAATGTAAATGACAAAGAAATCTATCTTACCATGTATACAGATTCACAATTTATGATCACTGCATTAAAAAAAAAAAACACAATACTAAGAATAAACCATTATATATATAAAACGCCATTTATATAATAATATATATATATATATATATATATATAAAATTAATTTTAAAAAAGAACTTGTAATTAAGAATTCATTTTATTAATTAATGCTCATTATTAATTAAATAATTTATTTTTTACTGTATTTGTTAACAAAATCGACAAAATTAGAAGAATCATTTGGTGTTGTCTTGAAGTATAATACGAGTTGGAGGACTTTCGACTATGGACTCACTAACCCCCTGAAAAATTTTTGTGTGCGCTACTGGAACTGAACATTCAGTCATAAGTCAAATTGAAAGTCATTCATTACTCCTGTGATATTGCGATATTAAATAAAGCGTGCAGAGGACAAGTTTCGCTTTAAAATATTTTTTTTTTATCTGTATCCGAACACGTTGAAAATGACCAAATTCAGTCGAGACAGATATTTTTGTTTTTTATTTCATTGAATAGAGCTCTTTTGACTTTACGAAACATACTTTATTTTGTTTCTACACTACCTAGAGGCCAAGTTACAATCAATTTTAAAAATTTAGAAAAACCGGAAGTGGATTTTTGATCTACCAGAAGTGGGCATTTAAATTGCTCAAAATCTATCATGGCGTGTCTGATAACTCAAAATATTACGAATGTATTTCTATAAAACTTTTTGAACCTGATATTTATGTTATTTTCTAGAGAAAAAAAAACTAAAATATGTACTAAAATATGTACTAAAATATTTCTTATTGTATGAATACTTTTTGAGTTATGGCTTGTTATTTAAATAATGGTCTCATAAAAAATGTAACATTTCTTAGAGCTGATTGAGTAAACATTATAAAATTTTAGTACCTATTCTAGATAAATGCATCTAATTTGTTTTAGTAATACTTTTACTAATATATGTTTATTACTTTTTTCTCTAACTTCTTTCAAGTTTTTCTAAAATATTGCTAAAATTTCACTTATAATTATGATTTTTGTAAAATTCAGGTAATTTATTTTAAATTTTGATAGTTTAATAGTAATATTTATTGGTATTGAGTCCTAAAAGAGAATTTATAACGTTTTAGTATGCTATTTTGTTAAAAATTACTCCGAACGTGTTCGGATACCTTAAAGGAATAATTACATTTTATGTTTATTTCTAAATTTAATAAATTAGTGTAAAAGATAAAGAATACATAATATATGTACAATTTTAATTTTATACTTATGTTGGAGGATAGTTATATTTTATGTTATTTATTTTTATGTTAATTAATATCTTTAATGATGCGTAATTAATATATAATTAAATTGTTAATTTGAATTCTTGACTTCTATTCCCTCACTCAGCGTGCAATACAGTAGGGATCCAATTGCTTCAAATATTTCCTATTGTGCTGTACCCTGAATCATATTGTTAGATTGGTTTGGCAACTACAGCTATAAGGTTACCGACCCCTGGGATTTGACTAAGATAATCTATTTTATAATCTAAAAATACACTTTTAATTTAATTTGCAGGGAAAAGCTGCCCCCGATTTTTCTGTGTAAACCCACTAATATATTTTCACACCTTTTTCCCAAACTAGGCCTTTCACCAGTGACTCATTGTCTTCTACGCCAATCAAATGTGTTTTAACAATTCCAAGAAATAAAATAGTTATTGTTTGAACCCCAGGTGTGAGGTTAGTTAAATCTAGCTAAAATGTGTGGTAACAATGTAGTTTAGATAAATTACTAAAAAGTATGCCTCATGTAACAAAAATGTTAACAGACAATGCACTTCTGTTTGTTGAACTGGATACGTTTCTTTTTTGGCATTGCTTCTGACAATACAAATTATCTCTAACTCTCTTGTATGATCTTAATTCGAAATGAGGAACACGTGATTTTTTTAACATCCTGCAGCGTCAAATACTGACTGTATTTAGGATAAATTTTGAAGGGAAATAATGTGTTTTAATCAATCAGCATATTTCTGAATCGCAAATACATTCTGAACGCCTGCCAGTAGTAGACCAATTGAAATCAAAAGAAAGTGTAAGCAGATGAGAAAATGGGCAATAAAAAGAGTAGAATATTAATAAAGAAATGAGCAATTTATTTTAATATATATATATATATATATGTGTGTGTGTGTGTGTGTGTCAAAAATTGCGAGTAGTAAATTTTCTTTATTTATTCTTTGATTGGGTGATATGTTTTTGAGTTGTTGAATATATGAGGCATCATTTGGTATTTGGGTACTCCACTTTTATTGACAATCACCCACACATAGGAAAAAAAAACTGGATTACATTTAGCGTTTCTACATCATAAAAAGCAAGCAGTGGCGGGCGATGTGACAAGAAGCGGGCTGGCAGGTGAAATCTCTCTGGAAATGGGAGCTTTTATATGAAACGGCACCTGGAAATTCTGAAATCCTCATGATTTCCGGGACTGAGCTTGTGATAGGTGGAAATATATCGTACGATGAATTTTGATGCAACCTTACTTTAAAAACGATGAGATTTAATTTTTAAGAGGTACAGTCAGGGTTAAGTCCCGTCAGGTAAGCAAGCTATTTAGTTATTTACGCATCCTGAAGGACCAGAACCATTTTTTATGTGCAAAGACCGTCCTATCCCAGAGAGATATGTGCCTATTTTAAATTTATCGAAGCTTGAACTCTTAAAGATGGAGTGGAGCAGATGTAAAGATGTAATGATTGGGGTTCCTGTTTGCATGTCGACTTCGTCGTCCGACAACTGTTCAGAAATGTTCATTAAGCAAATATGGGTTTCGAATTTAATAGTAAAATTTCTAATTATAGTTTGTACAGTTCTGTTATAGGTTTCATGCAATTATTGTCTAAATTAATTGCCCTGTTCCTTATTTGTGGGACAGAATTAAAAAGAAATAATTTTGAGATTAATGTGCAAAACAATATATTTTTTGGGGGAAAAAATCAAAATATTTATTCTTAAGTAGGCTTATTTAAAGTTTTTTTGAAAAAAAAAACTTTAAATAAACGTGTTTGTCAATGGATAAGTTAGTTTAAATGTCCTTATTTGAATACAAATAATACAATAATAATGTAATGTGTGAGCGACTTCCATTTGAAGTCGCTCCTTCACCGTCCTGCCTACCTAAGGGTGTAGGGGGAAACAAAGCCATGACCAGAAACTTCCATAATAATTATTATTTTATTACTATTCATGCACACCAATCAACCACAAGTTAAAATACAAGAGAAGGCCCTAGGAGTAATATGAAGAAGGCAATGAACCCTGAGTGAACAAGCGCAAGTAATCAGTTCAATTTAATCTATCTTAGACTATAAATTCCCAATCCACTAATTTATTATAGTGGCAAACTCCTTCCTTAACTCAAGTTGTGAAAATATCTCACCTTCGTAAAGCCACAACAGATACTCCGCCCCTTCTATATTACAATTACAAAACCCTGACTTTATATAAACTAATCTCCATATCAGGGTTTCTTCTTGAAAGGGATGGTTGTGAATTCACGCGAATACTAGCCCCAAAGTTTCCCCAAGAGGATTAATGTGAAGGTCGCGTACAGATCCGTCACAAATGTAGCGTTACAAAACCATGAATAATATAATACGCCATTATTAGTTGGCCGTGGTAGCCTAGTGGTCACAGCCCCGAGCTCGGGCTGTTGTGGCCATGGTAGCCGAGTGGTCTAGGCATCGGATCGTGGCTAGCATGCCATGAGTTCGATCCCAGTACCACAGAAGACCCGCCGTGTAGGGGTGCGATGCACGTTAAATCTGTCGAGAGCTCGAAGATCCTCCCGTTGGTGTGGTAGTTAGGAGAGGGGGTGCCAGCTCGGGTGTCGTCCGCGTCACTTGACCATGGTTCAAAAATACGTAGACCGTCCCCAAAAGCCCTCGTGTAGCTGAACAGTGGGACGTTAATATTCACTCACTCACTCGGGGCTGTTGTGTCCTGAGTTTGAGCCCTTGCGTCACTAAAGACCCGCATTGTAGATGGACCGATAAACTCTAAAACTGACGATGCTCAAAGTCTTCACGTTGGCGTAATGTGGAAGCTCGAAGAAGGGAGGTGCCAGCTCAGGGGTCATCCTCGTCACTTGACAAAGGGTCAGAATCACGGGGCCTGTCGTCAATAACCCTCCTGTTGCATTATAGTGTCAACAAACATCAATGAAACCTTATCAAAAATCAATAACAACGCAATGCAAATAATACAAAATTCGTCACAGTTTCGAACATATCCTTTTTCTTTATCAGTTTACAGATTTCTTGGCAGTTTTTCAAACGTATATTTCAAAGTAACAAAAACCAAAGATTTCTAAGAAATGCCATAAAAACGAATATTCTAACAGTAAAAAAAAAATCGTTAGATACCTATTCCCAAAGAGAACACACGAGCTCTCTTTCTTAAATTTAGGAAACAGTACTTTTCCAGAAACGGGTAATGCAGCCAATTAGGCAACCTTGAAAGTTCGTCAGCAAGGGTTAATTTAAAGATCACGTCTCTCCTGAGTCTACCCCAACGCGGATCTGCGGTTTTTGTACAAATATAAACAAAGAACCCTCTTGAGCGCGGTCATGGCAAACCTCCACATTTCTTTCCTGCATTTAGGGAAATGTCAAACCAGAAACAAGGTGGAAAAAAAAATAAAAACTTTTTAAGTGATGCAGACCTCCCATTGTTGAAAGCCAGAGCAATCGTCGCCGAAATGAGCTATATTTAAATTCTTTTCTTGAGGGTCTTCCAAACTCTGAAAATCGAGTCGAGCTTCAATATTCAAGTGCACGACAATTGTCGATGTTCGAAACAATATGACTCCAGATGGGGAGTAACAAGACCAAGGAAAAGGAATGATCCTGGAAAGTTTCAAGGTTGGTTTTTCGCTTTTCTTCCCCCTGGCACATTCGAAGGAATTATCCTTACATAACCTTCACACGATGAACGATGTTGTTTGTGTCGTTACGAAATTGTCTAGCTGTTGTTGTTTTCTTGTTTGTTTTCTTTCTAATCTGGTTAACTTTTATTGCTTCTTGTTATCAGGCGAGAAAAATTGTAAGAGGTGACTCAACTAGGTGTGACTTACTCGATTTTCGAAATGATTTATTTTATATACAAGCCACTTTTTTTTTCTTCTTCTTACTAGTTTGAGATAATATGATAGTTAAAACTCGTTAAGCACAATACAGACCTTCCATGAATGTTGATAGAAAAATGTGTAAAACATACTGATACAATACCGGTAGTTTTATCAACAGGGGTGTATTAACACCTGTGAACTAGTGACCCAGGTTAAACGTATGTTTAGAAAACTAATAGCACGCCCTAAACATACTCCAAAAAGTTTTGATTTTTAAAAAGAAAATATGAGACACAATGGCAATTTTCTATGAACAGTGTGCGTGCTTAAAAATTACATTCGTTATCAAGCAAAACAATATTCGTTGCATTTTTTATTCCTATACGTTATTCTATGCATTTTAAGAAAACTTGGTACCCCAAAAATGAGCGAACTATTGTTTTTTTAATTTTTATTTAATCTTTTTCTTTGCATTTTTTCTTTCCATTGATATATCACTTTTGCATGTTGAAAAGTTAGAAGTTGGATAAATTTTCATTTAAAAATGTAAATTAACAAATTAAAAAATTCGACTACGCCTACTATTTAGAGAAAAAAAAAGGGAAAAAAAAGCATTTTGATTTTAAAAAATCTAATTTAAAAAGAGAAATAATAACTATAAAAAAAAGAAAGTATAATATATAAAGCAAGATATTACCGAGGCGTTACAATAATGCAATTTTTTTCCTTTGTAAAATGTGTGCATTTAAAATTTTTGAGTTATTTTATATTAATAATTTCATAATTTCAGTTCTTATTCCTCATATGTGTTTTTCATTCAAGTATAATGCTTCAATATTATATGGAGAAGAAAAAAAAACTAAAATTTCTGTCATGACAGAAAAAAATGTTTTTAGCATTTTTTTGGATTTTCCTGTGCAATTAATACTCTCTAAAAATTTATAATTTATAAAAATGTATGGGTTGAAAAAATACGTATAAATGCAATTATTTTAAAGAAAAATATATATTTAAATCTCTTAGTGGTATTTTAAGTTTATTTAAGCTTATTATAATTATTTTTTCAGAGTTATAAGCTTTAAAGTGATTTTTCTCAGTTTGTGTTTTTTGATGCATTAGTGCATTCAAAATGCTACTCCTTTCACAATTATTTACCAATCACTTTTTTCCCCTTTGTGTTACGTATAAAGCATGTAACAAAATTAGGGATCCATTTTGCTGTAAACTTAGTAATATTTTTAAAAAATTAAAATGTAGGAGATATTGGCTTTTTTGTTGAATTTTAGCATGCATATCACAACTTTTTTTTATATGCATGCTAAACTTCTTGAATTTCATGCTAACTTCTTGAACATAAATAGAACTCCCGATTTCGGATCATGGCAATTTATCTGGATTATCAAAACCTTGATAAAAACCAAGAAATAATTCATATAGTCTGACTTCTTTTCTCTTTAAGAATACAAGTCATTTCAAACTATTTTACAATTTAAGAAGTGTGAATAATTTTCTTATCTTATTTTAAATTAAAATAAAGTTTCGCTTTCCTTCTCTCACTTTTTATATATGTGTGTGTCTGTGTGCAGAAAGATTTCTAATGTCAGCCACTGAAATTACACTTAACTTAATTAAAAAGGTTTGAATATTTTTCAAAGTTGAAATACTATTTCTTATAATCATCAAGCTAATGTTAATGATCTCTTGTGTAAATATTGAATAAGTTACAGAATTTCTAGAGCTGAACAAAGAGTTTTTTGTGTGTGCTTTTTTTAACTTTACTAGCACAGTTTTTAAACAGAGCATAGTTATTAAAAAAGGAATAACTAAAACAAATAGTCGCCCATCCGGTATAGTGGTTAGCGACACTGACTGCTGTGCCGCAGGGCCTGGGTTCTAATCTCGGAGAAGACATGGATGTTTGTAAATGTATAGTGCCTTCGTGGCATGGGGGTACTCTAAATAGCCGTCGAGCCGCAAGTCCTCTCGTGAGGTTGGTGGAAGGGGAAGAGAGGTGGGAGGCCCCTGACCCCTCCCAGGGTGTTCTCCCTCAAAATTGGGTGGAACCGAGCCAAATCGTACTGTCACCTGCATGGTGCTCAAAGTTACGGCTAACGACAGACGTACAATCTAGCCCGATGCCATGATGAATATCGTGGGCCTCGATCTGACTACGTCAGACAGGTGGCATTAGTAACAACAACAAAACAAATAAGCCTTAAAATTTAGTTGTATAAAATAAAGCAAACTATAAACATAATTAAAGAATTTTAAATTTACGTTACCGAAAACTGCGCAAATATATTTAACAACACGCAATGTTTGGGACTAATTATAATCAATAATAATCTATAGTTGAATAATTTGTGTATATTAAAAATCTTAAAATAAAAACATATTTTGACTTTTGAGTGTTTGATGTGTAACATCTTTACTCTCGGTTGCTGGATATTTGTTGGAGTGATTTCGTGAAAAGGGACGGAAATGCGTAACAGGAAGTCGGGGAAGCGCGCGCTGTTTGATTTGACCAATCAGCGCGCTTGGTGATGTCTCTTCGCTACCTTTCCGTCAAGGTCCAACTCTTGTAGCCTTCAAGCCGGCAGCTTTTTTATATTGTTAAATGGAGTATTTCAAAATATTCGAAATCAAAAACTCGATTTCATTTTCATGACTTTAAATCCACTTCGCTCATATCACAGCAAGTCTTATTAAACTTCATTCAGGATAAATTTGCAATTCTTACACTCAATTGTCAAAGTCTCAGGGCACGTTGTGTGTGAAATCTCTGAGGATATATTTATATATGTGTAAACTAAATATTAATAATTATATTTCCTGTTAAGCGTCTGACAAAGTTCACCATTCTCAAAAAAATACGATTAAGTAATATAGAATTTGGATAAATATTTTAGTGCGAATCCTTTTCATACTTTGAGGTTAATTCCTGTCGCTATCAATATAAAATTTTTTAATTGTGATTAAAAAAGATTTCTCGATTAAAAAAAACTAACTAATTAAGTAAACGGGTAGTTTTGATTTTCTCTAATATTTCTAATTTTTAAACATGCACTTGATGGTGTCTCTTCGCTACCCTCGTATCGGGGCCAACTTTAGTAGCAATCAAGCCGCCAGCTTTTTGTTTTATATTGTTAAATTTAGCATTTGAAAAGATTGGAATTCAAAAACTTGGTTTCGTTTACTTGACTCTAAATCCACTTCGCACATATCAGCAAGTTTTATTAGACTTCATCCAGAATAAACTTGCGATTCTTACGTTCAATTGTCAAAGTGTCAGGGCTCGTTGTGTATGAAATCTAAAGTTATATTTATATGTGTAAACTATATTAATAACTATATTTACTGTTAAGCATCTGAAAAAGATCATCATTCTTAAAAAAATACGAGTAAGTAATATATGGACATTATTGATCGTCAAACAAGTGGACTGGGTATTGTTAGTCAATATATTGGGGACATATGTGCGGCAGAATGCTTATTTGAAAATGGACAAACAGTCATTTCGTTGGTCGCATACATTTCTCCGAATCAAACAGTTAAAAAAATTAAAGATTTCCTGCATTTTGTACTTTTACCGTATACCGAAGGTGGTTCTGCTCTTTTTTTTTAAAAAAACCATCACTGGCTTTTCATGATTTTGAGTGATGATTTTAACGTTAACTTCAGTTTGCCAGAAGCTGAGCCGCTCATAGCTTTTCTGAAAGATGAACTCAAGCTCGAAAGGAACACTAATCGAAATGTTTCAACAACTAACAGTGGTACTGTTATTAACGCTGTTTTTCAACGATTTTTAAATACTTTGAAATCACAAGTATCTGTGTCATACTTTAGTTTTCATAAATCTATTGTCTCCGCCCTTCCCCAAATTGAACAAGAATAAATATTTTTGATAAAAAATTGCATTACTCCTTGTGTTAATTAAATAAAATTTTTATTAAAGATATAATTATTCGATAGAAAATTATTTCCAATCATACCCGATTCATTTTTTTCAGGATTAAAATCACTATTGCGTATTTACCACGATAACATGTCAGATGTTACACATCATATGCGACCACTGTAAGGCTCGTTTCTTTTTTTTTTTTTTATTTATAATACCATCATTAGAATATTCAAGTTTTTTTCTGTTTTTAAAGCAATATTTTTTTATTATACTCGTTACATGTAGAAAATATTGTATACTCGTATTATATCATATTTATATTATATTATGCTTATAGCAAGCCGGCTGGGTGGCGTAGTTGGTTTGTTGTAGGCCTTGTATGCCCGTGGTTGTGGTTTCGATCCCGGCCCAAGTCAGTGGATTTTCATGATGCAGAAACTCGGCAGCGTCCATGTATGATTATGCGGCATGTTAAAGATCCCTAGAGTGCTCATTTGACTTGTGTGCTCTCATAAAGTTTATTAAAAAATCCTAGGATTTTTTTGCATTGTCAGAGCTCAAGGCCCCTCCATTTGGAGGGAAAATTGGGCGTCAAAATTATATTACAGTGATTGATATTTCACTTATATAGTGCCGCACTAAAAATGAAATTAGTTCCCAGGGAATGTGCGAGGTCTGCAATGGTAAATACTAATCCGCAGCCAAATTGGGAAAAAATGCTCATAGCAAATCTGGTGTTATGTTGTTGTTGTTACTAATGGGGGGCCACCTGTCTGGCGTAGTCAGATCGAGGCCCACGAAACTCATCATGGCATCGGGCTAGAGTGTACACCTGTCGTTAGCCGTAGCTTTGAGCACCATGCAGATGATAGTACGATTTGGCTCGGTTCCACCCCAATTTTGAGGGAGAACACCCTGGGAGTGGTCAGGGGCCTCCCACCTCTCTTCCCCTTCTACTAACCTCGCGAGAGGACTTGCGGCTCGACGGCTATTTAGAGTACCCCCATGCCGCGAAGGCACTATACATTTAAAAACATCCATGCCTTCATCGGGATTCGAACCTAGGCCCTACGGCACAGCAGTCAGCGTCGCTAACCACTATACCCGATGGGTGACAATCTGGTGTTAAACTACACTAATACTAAACGATATTCATACTATGCTATATTTATACTTAACTTGTTACAAATATATATAATAAAAAACTAATAGGAAATAATTATGTTCCAAACACAGCACCTTATTTTTTTAATGTTTCTAATTATATTAATATCTTTATTAAACAAGTATTGCACTGCAGTTATTTAAAAATCATATTCCTATTAATAGGTATATGTAATTACTGCTACAAAATGAGTTTTAATATCGTTAAAGTTAAAACAGTCCCTTTTATCAAAAATATGACTCTACCATTTATAATCCAAAACTTGTAAATCTTACGGATAAATGTACTAATGTTATGGATATACATAAATTAGATTAACATATCTAAGTTGATCTGTAGTAAGTTTGTTATTGCTAGTTTTAAGTAGGTTTAAGTAATTGGTGAAAAAATATTATTAAGTAATAAACTCATTAACTTTACCAAAATTTTTTACATCACCAATATACCTATTTTGATAGATATCAGTATTAATAATAAATTTTTTTTCATAAAAATGTAAATATAAATAAGCTTAAATATTTCTATCAGATCCATCTTGTGGTAAGCCTTTAATATAATTATATACATGTTACCTTTGAAATTAATGTAATTTTCTTTAAAAGTAATTAATTTAATTAGTGTAATAATTTTGCAACTAAGACCATAATTATTATTTCTAATACCACTGTAAATTCAATCGTTAACAATTATTAAAATAATTAAAAAAATAAAACAGGACTTAAAATTAAAATTATAAAAATGTTAAAATAAATATAATTATTAAAAATTAATTAATACAAAATAGATATTTTTTACGTAAATAAATTTCTGGTTACACCTTTAACAGTAACCCCTGCCTGGATGGAGTTCCTTATTCATTTCGATTAATCTCTTCACAGCGCACATTTGGTAAAAGTTATATTTTCTTTAAAATTCTTAAATATTCTTATTGTGAGAAGAGACTATATTCAACAATAGGAAACATATTCATAATTAGGAGTAGAAAAAGAATTAGGAGGAGGGGGAATTAAAAGAAATTTCCACCATATGTTACATTGTGTTTAAATTCAGCAGGATTTACAGAATACAGGGATAACTGAAATCTCCTAGCTTATATAAGATAGCTGGAAGGATACATGCTTATTTTGAAAAACGCATCTTTCATCAATCAAAACGTTCGATAGCTCAAGCATAAACTACGAAATTTATTTTGATTGTCCGAGGAAAAAATGCCGAAGAATTCCGCAGCTATTAACATTGATAAACTATTTGTCAACATCGCGATATACACTACAGGCTATTGGTGACAGTTCGGGTCAGTCCCGAAGGACAGACCGCAGGACATCTTACATAAAAGATTAAGACACAAGGTAGCGCCTTCAAATAGGGATTTGTTTATAGCTGGATTAAAAATCGAAATCCGCAACAGTCAATTGAACCGCCGTAATGGAGTCCCCTTCCCCCTCCTTGAGCTACGTTATTCCGTTTGATAGAGAGTGACAGGCTGACTTTGGAATCATTCAAATAACTTACTATTTGTTTTAAATTATGATCATATTAAATAGGATTTAAAAGGAATTTTTTTTCCTTCCTGGTTTGGTGTGTGCTATTCCGGCCTCTGTTTATTCGAACGGTAGAACGTATCTATTTTAATTCAAGAATAATGTAATGTTTTTTTTAAAAAAAATTCTTTGTTTATTTTTCTATAAGGTTTTCTTTGATATAAATTCTTAGAAAAATTTTATGACCTTTAAACAATTTCTTATAGTAAATTAGAAAAATCGTAAATGTGTGGTATTTTTTTAAAAAAATTCTTTCGTACGTGCTATGTTAAGCGTATAGAATTCTTATCATATTAGGTTGGGGAATAAGTCCGTAATGTTTTTTTCAAAGGCTTTTATGTAAACACAAAAATCAATAGTTATAACAATAAATCAGTGGCGCACGCAAGGGGGGTGTTCTGAGGGTTCGGACTCCCCCCCCCCCAAAGACCTTGAGCATTTTTCGATTGATGATAATCATGTATATATATAACGTATTTATTTTATTAATTAATGCTAATTATTAATTGAATAATTTATTTTTTCCTTTTTTCTGTTAACAAAATCGACAAAATCAGAAGATTCAATTGTGTTGTCTTGAGGTATGATACGAGTTAGGGGACTTTCGACCATGGACCCCCCCCCCCCGCTTGAAAATTTTTTGTGTGCGCTACTGCAATAAATTAATCAATTTTGTATTACGGCCCTCTCCCACCTCTCTACCAATTTGTCGATGCCATTCCGCCAAAAATCACCCCGTCTGGTATTGAAAAAGTTGTTGAACCAATTTTTAATGTCCTCTTCATTGTCGAAGGTAATGCCCTCTTATGGTTCAACAGGGAGCAGAAATGATAGTATTCCATCGGTGCAAGGTTTGGAGTATATGGTGGATGCTGAAGGACCTCCCGTGTGTTTGAACTCATGGAGTGTGATTTTGACGACTTGTGCAACATGGGGTCTGGCGTTGTCATGAAGGTGTATGGTTTGGTCTTGTCGATGGGGTCTTTCAGTCGAATAGCCTCTCACGCGGTGTAGCTGGGCTATGTAGAGCTCCTTGTTGGTCGTGGCATTCCTTTCGAGCATTTCCAAGTGCCCTCCCAGTCCCATCAAACGCAGATGTTGGTCTTCTTGGATGGAGATCAGGCTTAACTCTCGGCTTTGGCGTATCTCTTGAAACCACCCACTCCTTCCTTTGCTTCATATTTATGTATAGGCATCACTTCTCATCTCCCATGACGATTCGGTGCAAAAAGCGCTGTTTATGACCGCGTGTTGCTCAATGGTGGGCAAGATGTTGAGAAGCAATTTGAAGGCGATTTTCTATGTTGTTTTCGTTAAGCTCGTGAGGCACCCATATAACGGGTCTATTCGCGTTTCTCCTACTAATCCTCTTGGGGAAACTCTTTCGTTAAATATTATTCTATTGAAAACTTTCTACCTAAGAAGATGTGACGTATGCAAATCAAGGCTTATATTAAACATTAACTTTCAGGTTCGAGAGAGAGAGAGGCTAGAAGCTAGATGACTCATTTGCATTATGTTTATACTCATAGTTTTCATACCCATTCGTCAGTCAACAAAATCTAAAAATGGCTTCCTTCAAATTATTCTTTTATAAATGCTTAAAGATCAATCCAGTTCAAGATCGTTTCATTCTCGCAAAGAACTAAAATCAAAACAATTCATTATTGTTCGAATAAAAACACAAACGGAAAAACATGTCCCAGTAACACACGATATTCTTTCCGCAATTTTCGACACATCGATCCGTAGAATATTCTAATTATCAATCAAGTTTAAAACGAATAGTGTATTCACTTCGATAGTTCACGTGAATATGTATCCTCCAGTAACCGTTATTATTATTTCTTTTTCATTTTGTGGCAGCTGCATAACACGAAGGTCTTGTTATTATTGATGATTGGAATTTTCACCTGCTTAATGGTGAGTAATAAAACGCAGTTTATACATTATTAGGCTTTTTGCTTCAAATGGCTGCGCATCTGGGTTTCTTTCCTCTGCTCTGAATAGCAACCTTGAGTGGAAGCTGTGTTTTGTACTTCTAATGGAAGAATATCTCGGTGAGGAATTTTCGACAAAACGGACATTACCTTTGAGCCAGAACTGATGCCAATAAATTTAAACTAAGTAATAATATGGATCAAAAGCTTTGTTTTCAGAATTTCAAAACCTGCCTATGCGAAAAAGATGTTCTCTGGTGAACAAATGAAGGGAAAAGTAAAACAAAAAATTAATTTTTATATTACGGTATCCGACTAACGTAAAATTGTGAATTTTGCCGAAAATCGGCAAATTTTTTTTAATGATTTTATTTTATAGACCATTTTATTATCTTTATAAAAAATACCAAGATTATAATTTTCCGTTCAATAGAACAAAAAGTACAATGTTTTAGTAAAAGCAGATGTCATTACTTTCAGCAAGATGGCATACTTTAAAACGCGTTTTACTCGAAATGTGTTTTTTTGAAAATGCTCAAACGAGAGAGGCCAGCGATTGCTAAAAATGTTTTGAAAATAATTATCTGGAATTTTGTGTGTATGTTCTGCATATAGTAGAAGTGTTTTAACTTTCAAATATATCAATCGCTGTTTTATTACAAAATATACAGTCCCTTATGTTAATATAATCACTGTTTTTTAAGCATTTTCTTGTAATAACTAAGATAAAATGCTCTAGTTTTTGTGAAAATTAAAATATCTCTTATCCTGAAAGTCATTTCAAAAATGAATAACATAGCAACGCATCAGAATTGAAAAATTGAAAATTTGTTCATAAACTTTTGATACAGAATGGGCCGCGTTTATGTAATTTTTTGTAAATTTTTACCCAGTTTTTTCACATTTTAGTAATTATAATTTATTTTTATCTACTTAATTTTAGCATATTTTTCTTAAAATGTACTAATTAAATCTGAAACCCACAAAAATATCCCCATATCTCCATTTTTTTAAAAAAGTTGTCGCAAGTAGTCGGATACCTTAAGTACTATCCCAAGGGTAGTGACGTTAAGATATTCCAGCTTTGTTAAGGTAAAAGGTCAAAATAATTTTTGTTAAAGAAAACTGAAGTATTTTAGTACTTTTAACAATTGGTGCGATGAGAGGACACTTACTATATAATTGCAAGAAAACACACCAGGTACATTTAATAGCTTCTTTAGTACTAAATTTTAAAAAAAGAACCTCTACTGTTAAAACGTCAATACACGATAAAGTGGAGGACGGGAAACAGCTTGGATCGGATGATTCCACGTGCGGGAAATAATTATTTATAAAACAAGTAATATAAAAAAAATTAAGTCAATTCCTACTTTAAATACATGAATAGAAAGTATTTAATTAATGATTGAAAATTGAACAAGAGATATATAAATAAATATATATAGGGAGAGAAAGAGCTAATAGTAGGAATTGAAAAATATATATAATCACCCTTCTATCTATAGTAAAAACTTAAAATAAACGTGCCTTTTTACCACTTAAATGTATTCTTTCTATTCCTCTAGAGCAAGCCTTTCTACAATTTTAACACATGTACCAGAAAATAAATTAATGCAGAATCATTTAAGTACATCTGCATCCTGCCACATTAAAAACGACATCGCAGCACATTCAGTTACCGGATGGTGCTTCAAAAAACAATTAACCCCAGTGAAAAAAACTCTACCTCCACGTGAAAGACCACAATGTAATTTACGATTGAACCATGTCCTGATGCAAACGCCTCTTAATTTAGTCCTGTCTCAGAGTTACTAATTGCCGCCTGCCGGTTGCAAGACAAAGCGTTGGTTTATCTCGCAGACTCCGCATCAGATCCCCGGCCATCTAATCTGCACGCGCTTCAGAATGCCAACTCTGGCCGGAAGCCAGCACAGGAGATCTTTATTTGTGCTGCAGTCATCCTTCGAGCAGCTGTCAGCACGTCTCAGATGGAGACGAGGATGAGGGAGGGAGGAGAAGTGAAGTGGTTACAAGATTTTATGTACTGTGACACTCGAGTCTTATCCCCAGTCTTTTACGTGGGGATTATGAAGAGGAACGGGACTTGATGAACTGGGTCTCAAAGTCAATTATTGGGCAGTAATTGCTCAAATTACGACTGACTGTTAGTACAACATTATCAAAAATTTGATTTAATATGAAATATTAAAGGAAACTCTAATTGTTTGAATTACTGTCGGACCTCTATATAAGGAAGTTGCTGAATCCCGCGAAAAGAAGTTCTTTAAATGGAAAATTCGTTATAGAGTTTCGTCTTTCAATTATCTTTAAAAATCCCATAAAACAAATTTTAAATTCACAAACTCTATATATTAAAAAGAGGAATTATTCGCACCTTTTTGTACATTAATATATATTTATTTTATATACCTTACCTATCAAAAAAAAAAAAAAAGGAAGGAAGACTACAAGGAAAGTTTCTTGATGTCTTCATCCACTTCCTGAAGAATTAAATTTATTTGTTTGATGCTCAAGTATTTACGTTTTGGCATTTTCGAGCTTCAAGAAACGAAATTACCAATACGACTGATCAATATTACTAATGAACAGGCTAGCTCAAGAACACGGGGGGACAAGACAACTCCACTGAGGGTTAAAGGGGATATCGAAGATGTTTCTAGTGAACTGGACAATGGGGTTGTTAAAGGTTGCACTTCTTGGATGAAACGCCCAGAATTCTATTGCTTTCAGGAAGTTAGATCCCTAATAAAACCAGTTAAAAACCTAATAAAAGTGTGTTAAAAGAGAGAATAACTTGAAATGCCCAGAAATACTTTAAAAATAGGAAGAAAAAAATTGAATCACAAGAAAAAAAGTTCGTTATATGAAAAATACACTTCGCTGTAGGAAGGTTATTTTACTAAGAATGTCGTGAAATGTTCTTGGTTCCAGGAAAGGGTTCGCTATATAGAATAATTCGCAATATAGAGGTCCGCAATATGGAGGTCTGACTGTATATCATTCAGTTAGTAAATGATATTTTTGTCCTGTCTGGTGACCAAATACGAGGATGTCCCTACTGATCCCAAACCCGGAGTGAGTGACTGAAGGTTTATTATCGCAATTTCAAGCAACTCATAATTTTGAACCACAGTCAATTGACGAAGTCGGTACCAGATCTGGAACACCCCTCCCCAAACTACCACGTCATTCCAATGGGAGGAAATTGAACCTAGAGAGATTTAACGTGCATCAGCTCGTCTACGCAGTGAGCCCTCAATGGCACTAGGCCTCGAACTCATGACACGTTGACCACGAACTCGTGACCATGACTACTAGTGACCACGGTCACTCCCAAGCCCGGAAGTATTTTCTAATCCTCGTGGACCAAGGTGTCTAAGACTTATATTTAAATCCTTATTGAGAAAACCCGACTTACGGCTCAAATAGGTTTCAGAAAAAACCCCTACCTACATACATTGTAAAAGATTTGTATTTGCATATGTGGCAAGCATGTTTCTTTTGCTGAGTAGAGATCCCCATAAGAACTGACTTCGCATTAATCAACTCCTAAGAGTGGTGTTATTGACCAAAATTGCCATTTATGAGCTATTAGAACTACAGACTTGGAAATTTTGCAGATTTGTTTCTTTTGATGAATAGAAATGTGCTAAGAACGGGTTTTGCAGAAATCGAATCCCGGGGATGGGGTTATAAAGTAGTGAAAGATAAAAAAAAAACCTTCTGTTTTAGAAATTTAAGTTCCTTAAATCAGGAAGCAAGAATTATATAAGAATGTTTTCTTTTTTCAAAACAATCAAGAGCATAAAGTGCTAGAACTTAGATATCAATAACTTAAAACAAACAATACATAGTCATACACAGAATCATGAAATACTCATTGAAAGCAGTCAAGTAACGGCTAGTACAGCGTATAATAAGTGGGCACTCATTTTACTTATCATTTATCTTCAGTGGCGCAAGCAGAAATTTTTCCGGGGGGGGGGCAGAAGTTCACCATTCTCGTATCATGCTCCATTACGCTGCCCAACAAATTCTTTCGATTTTGTCGATTTTCGGGAACAAAAAACAGTAAAAAATAAATTGTTGAATAAATAATTAGCATTAATTAATAAATTTAATTATTAATAACAATACTTAATTTTATTTTAAGTACTATATACATAGGATTATAATCAATCGGAAAAAATCAAGGGTTTTCGGGTGGGGGTGCGCCACTGTTTATTTCACATAAGAAAAAAAATTGAGTGCAGCTACATACAATCCACAAACGACCTATTGAATTCTTTATTTCCTTTTTTATAATTTTTATATTCGGCATCAGTGGCGTGATGGAAAATATTAGGACCCCCTGCAAATTCAAGTTTAGGGCTCTAAGCCCAAATACGTACTTAGCGTCAGTCAAATTTTGGGCCCCTTAGAGTCCTCCTCCCCCCGCAATGCGGGTTTGCGGGGGGTGTACGTTACGCCACTGTTCGACATTGATATTTACGTAATTAAATTTCCTATTTCCAAAAATTGCACCTCAAGATTGTAATTTCTCTTTTTCAACTCGCATACATTTTGGAACATAAATTAGCAAGTACTGTTTAAGTTTTTAATAAATTTGCCATGTATTACTTGATTAAATCAAAAAATGAATAATTTGATAGAAAATTCTGCTATAAATTATAATTTAATAATGCTTTGCTTGTCTAGTAAAAATCGGAAACAGCAATTGACAGCTTGAATAATTTAATGGATAACCTCACTTTTTTTAAGCCGTTAGGATCAATTTAGAACGCTTACGTATCCATCCTGTTTGAAATACCGTTTAATAGAAAATGACCTCCGGATATCCTGACTGATAAAGAAAAGTGAGAATAAAATACTCTGAAACTGCCTTTGATTCAAGAGTCAATGTAATGCACGTGATTTTTCCTTAACATATAAGAATACTTAGGAATGCCAAATAAGTTTTTCCTATTTGGGAAGTTTTTCGAGTGGTGAAATAACTGTAAAAGAAAATACCTACATTTTATTTTTAACTAAATAATAAAATATCTAACATATATATTTGTACGAAGGATGTGTCGGTAAAATAATCAATTGTAATTTAAGCAAGTAATATAAAAAAAAATTTGTAAACCAATTCCCACTTAAGTCAACAAAGAGAATTTTTATTTTAGTTACTTTTTATTAAATAGTTACAATTAATATAACTATGTATAAACATATGACTGAATCACAATATTAAGTGACAAAATAGAAAAAATGATTTACCTTCCAATTTTCCATTTTCCTTTCTATATAGGCTATTGGGCTATTTTTTTTGTTTGTTGCTATTTATTCACATTAATTAAATTTAGTTATTCTAATAAATTAGTATAGTAAAAAAGAAATGACATTCTCAGAAATGAGGCCATCCCAGGCGGGAATCAAATCCACGACCTTTGGATTAGAAGTCCAACGTGCTATCCATTGCGCTACAAGGACAAAACGAACGATTTTCTTTTCTATATATGCTGTTGGCTTATTATTTTTGTTTGTTAATATTTATTCATTAATTAAATAGAATTAATGAATTTGAGAAAACTGTATTAATATCAAGTGTCATCCACTACAAGTTTTAAAAAATGTATTTGAACTTGAATGAATGAATAGAAAGTATTTTATGAACGATTAGAAATTTGAACAAGATATATGTATAAATATAGGGAGAGGTTGAACTAATAGTAGGAATTGAAAAAATATTCATTAAAGAATTTAAAAGTCATATCTAGCTGCAACTAAGCTCTTTTAAAATATTTTTAAAAGCTTTTCCTAATTCATGTTGGTAATATTAAGGGCTAATTTTGCTCTAAATTTTGGAATATAATTTTCTTCCTCACAAAATGTTTTAAATCATTCTGAAAATCTTTCTTGGGATATACTTTACAATAATTTGTAATTATTAATTATTTAATTAATATAAAAGAGTCTTTAATAAACAAATAATGCCAGACTCTGAAAGATGCAGCATTTATAGACAAAAACTAAAATTCGTCAAAATTTTGAAAATTTCTTCTAATCTCAAAAATGACATTTTAATTCACTGTTATTCTAATTTTTTTTTTTTATTTTTTTTTTTTACTTTTCGATATTTTTCTTTTAACGATGCTTATTTCGTCAAATTTAATAATCTTTATATGATAAGAATAAATACCAGCAACGTAATAATTTATTTTTCCTAACATAATAATCTAGTTTCGAAAATATAGAAGAGTTGTTAGTAATGACGAAGGGTAAGTAACGAAAAAGGAAAACATAAATAGAGTAATTAAAAAAAAATAAGTGTATGGTTCAAAGCCCTGGAAAATAAATTATTTTTATTTCATTGGTAATAAAACAAAGAAACATGATAATTTTTCACACACGTTTTTTAAAAAGAACTTGGAAAATAAATGAAACTTTTCTTTCCTACTAACAAAGCAAGCATCTTGAAGGAGATATGACAGATTCTCATTCTAAGACTTTTCACTCAATTGGTAGATTATTAGATATGCAAGAAAGAGTTTTCTAACAAGTTCAATGACAAATAAATATGAAATGCTGTTAGGCTTAACTTTAAATATTTATTTCATAGTGAAAGAAACCAGAATGAACAACTCTAATATAGAAAAGACGTCATTAACTATGATAGGATGGTAAAAATTAAGTCGGTAATAATAATGATTATTAAATAATGTATAAATAATAGAACTTGTAACATTTTGCGACAGGTATATAGTAAATTTTTTCAAAAATATTGAAATCTACACGAGATTTTTATTCATAATTTATACGTATACAGACGGAATATGATCATAAATGTCGAAAAACTTAAAATTCTTCATTAACCATTTGTCGTAGATTATATTTTTACGTGTTTTTAAAAATCTACTAAATAGATAATTCTGAATAATTCTTTAAATATATACTAATGAATAATATTCCAAAATGAAGTACAAATTTTAAAATTTTATATTTCACATTATTAGTTTTTTTTTCTTTCTCTCTCTATCTCTTTTGATAACTTTGAAGATTTAATTTAAATTGATACATCCGTAGGATTATTTAATTTTTTGCCCGGATAAAAAGGAATACAGTCGACTCTAGATAATTCGAAGTTGGAGGGACCAATGAGAAACTACGAATTATCAAGAGAGTAGAAAAAAAACTCAAATACACGAAAATATATTTTTTTCTAACGCAATCAAATTTGAGACTATTTTAAGAAACAATAATTGTGTGCATATGTATAAAATTATTTAAAAAATTGTTATAGTACAATTACACATAATTTAAAAGTCCCGTATTAAAAAAATACAGGAAATAAAATCGCTTCGCATCCGGTTCCCTCAGATACTGTCTCCAACACCATTGGTTCTTCAAGGCATGGTCCAGTCCAGCTCATGCCCTATTTGGTGCCATATGCTATTAAGTCACACAAATGAGCCATAAAACGTCATGTCAGTCCCATGCAAAATACAGTCTTAAGGTGGTATCACACGTAAATTTTCCGTGCAATTTTTTGGCCCAACTTTTCACTGAATCTGAGGGGGAAGGGTTACCGTAAACAAAACAACATGCTCTGACGTCAGTCACGCTTTTTCTCCACATTGAAATGTTACTCACTGATTTTTCTGCTTCGAAAACGACCATCCAATATTATTTCTTTTATTTCGTTCGCGCTTTTGCTTATGGGGGTAAACAGAAATGGAGCATCCTTCTGCTTAAAATATTATACGCCGTTAAAATATTGTACACCTGCGTTTGATGCGAAGCTACCACCGTTACTGCCATCTTGTTTATGACGTAGAGCGCCGAAGAACCCCATTGGCTGGAATTTCAAGCAACTTTCATTTAGAGCAACTTTCTCAGCTCACTGGTAAAATGTTGTTCGAAAACCATTGCTATGGCAACGGAATAAAAATTGCACGAATTGGACCAAAAATTGCACCAAACGTGTACGGGTGATAAGGTCTTTACACGTCTCTTTTCCACAATAGCGGACCATTCTTTCTGAACACTTGTAAAAACTTTCAAGCTCCACATTGTTTGCTACAGTACTGTACATGATAGTGAGTGTTCGAATTGTTGAGAGATTTGTAAGATAACTTCGAATTATCACGTGTTTTAGTCTGGCCAGCCACATATTTTATTTCGAAATATTGAGTGTACCAAAACGTATTGTTTTAGTTCGAAATCTCAAGAGCTTTTCTAGGAACTGATTATATACTTCGAATTAGCGAAAGGTTCGTATTATCGAAGGTTTGAATTAGCGAGAGTCGACTGTTCATACTATACTCGCTATAAAAAAAGTTTTTTTCTTTGCGAAATAAATTCTAACCATCTGAGCTAATCATCAAAGCTGTATTTTTAAAAAAAATTTAGTCTTTGATAGTTAAAACTACTACGAGAAAAAGAATGTTGATATCAATGAATACACAGAAAAAACTCTAAGCCAACAATAGGTAATAATTCATCGGCAAATGAGGACACTGATTGTACTCCTTTGTGTTCTGGTTTATGTCATATACTATTAAGAATATAAATTTCAATAAAACAGCTGTTGCATTAAAATATTTGATACGATAACTTATATTCCAATTAAAAATTTTTAATTAACCAATAACAAAATTTCTATTAATTTTTATTTTAAACCTTTGTTGATTATCTATCTTTTCAAAAAGTACTTTATGGTTTTTCTAAAAGAATTAATATTCACGCCCATATGATTATACAATGAAATACTATTTAAAGAATAACACATAAATATATTATAATTAGATGTTCCGCTTCATGAGTTGGAAAAAAAAAGATATTTTATATCAGTTAATATTTTTTTTTTTTTTGTTCGTGTAATAGAAGAAATAATTGCGAAAATCTTTTTAAATTTATCTTTCATTTCTTTTATCAGGATAGTGTGAGAATTGGGATAGTATTATTTATAGTTTTTTTTTTTTTGCGCTGTCTTAGAGCAATATTAAATCTCGAAATAGAATAAAAATAAAATAAATAAATTACGAAAAAATTTAATTCCACGACTATAGAAATAATTCTTTCTTGCATTTGTTAAATCATTGCTTTAAAATTAAGACAGATCATAAAAGTATATTTTATAGTTGTAACTAAGAAGGACCGTCGTAGCCTAGTGGTTATAGCATCGGACTCCATACCGGAATTCCTGGGTTCTATGACGTCACGAATTTAGCCCACTGATTTTTCAATTCCTATTGCTCACTCTCTCCCTAATATATATAATCTTGTTCAAATTTTCAATCGTTAATAAAATACTTTCAATTCATCCAATCAAGTTCAAATAAATTTTTTAAGCTCATAGTGGATGACATTTGATGTTAATACAGTTTTTTCAAATATTAATTCATTCATTACCTGTTAATTAAATTGATTACCGGCTTTCGACGCCAACTTAGATTCGTCTCCATTGTTGTAACAATGTAACTCTTAAAACAATGCCAAAAGTTGGCGTCCAAAACCGGTTTTCTGCCAAACCGGGTGTGCATTGTTACAGCAATGCAGACAAATTATGCTCTTTTTTTTAAAATTCCAACTATTAGTTCACTCTCTCTCTCTATATATATATTGTTCAAATTTTCGATCGCTAATAAAATACTTTCTATTCATCCATTCAAAGTAGGAACTGACTTTAAAAATTTTTTATATTACTGGTTTAAAATAGTTACCTATTTCTAGAGCACTGTGTTGCAATTAGCCTAAAACACTAAAATTAGTAACAACCACACATAAGTAAAGGAATTAATGATTTTTTTTACCCCTTATACAGTTTGGCAAATATTTATTTCAAACTAATTTTAAATTATATAATTTTCCTAAAACACATTACATTAATAATTAAACATATGATTTATTTCAACAGTTGTGCTTGCGTATTGGAGTAAAGTCAACAAACATTCTTACATCTCAAAAGTCGAAACTGCAACGCCATGGGGTGGAGAAAAAAAAAATCACGATTCTCGAAATGGTCATGGAGTAATCCGATTATGAAAGTAATCGTGCTTAACTTCCGAGTGAAAGTAATCGTGAAATCGAATGACATGTCTCACGCTCTACCCATCAGGTTAACTATTTAAGTTTCCTGAGTTTAATCCACCGTACTCCAAATGTTCCTCTGACATGTGATGACTGTCTTCCTTTCGAAAATGTGACTAATTTAAGGGTGAAATGCTTGAATAAAAGGTTATTGAAATATACTGTACTAACACATCATAATTAAGATATTTAAAAACTATTCAACATACCTTACCTTCAGTTGAGATTTAATTTTCCATATCACTGAATAAAATTCTTCCCCCTTTCCAAAAAGTCCTTGGGGTCTCGATATTTTTACATGTTTATCTATCTAAGTAGCGGAGAAAAAGAACAGAAAAAGCAACACATTGTGATATCGTTTGTTTTCTGCTTACATCTGAACCCTCTTGTCTACCTGTAAACCCGGTTAGATGTGTGGGAGAAACAGAATAATCCACAGACGTGATTTTCAATCTAATCAATTTATTAATTCTTATTATTAATCAGACAATGCAATTCTAATTAAGGTAGATAATATATAGTAGAGCGCGGAGGTGAGGTTCTTTAACACTGGGATACTACTACAGACCCTCAACTGAATCTAAGACAGCTTAAATACGCTCAAATATAACTACGTCACACACTAATAAACTAGCTTCTACTTAATCAAACGCACAGTACCTGAACTTTTTATGCATCGGATCCTACACTGGAAACTTGTAGGCGCTCTCTTCGGCTTGCTCACTGTCGTTGGCTCCTTTCTTTAACTAATTCCACTCCTTTTCAATCTTCCACTAACAACTAATTCGCACACTTTATGTTAACTCCTACTTGCACACTCCAACGTGTCAACTTCAGCGTGCCAACTGGCAAACTCCCACGTGTCAACAACTACATGTCCACTACTACGTGTCCACCCTTCAAACTAGTGAAAACAGAATTTATATAATATACCTCATTTACATAATCACGTTTCCTTACTCGATGAAAGTTGGTTGAAATAAATATTTTCCTTAAGGAGATATGAAAGGATTAGTAGAACCGCGTATAAATCTGTCTCAACATTAATGAGAAAGAAAACACTTTATTGAAAGGTTGCTCCACAACAGGAATTCGAAATTACAACCAGAAGTCTTCTGACAGCCCTGACACCTTCTACCCAGTTCTTTGGATGGTAGGGCATATCTGATTTTTTTGCAACAATTCCTGCTCGAACTTCTAGACGCATCATATGTTCCAGTGTAGCTGCACCGCTCCATGTGGTACCAACATGACGGTACCCCTCCACATTCCGAAATTCACGTCCACCGACACCTAAATGTAACCTTTAGACAGCAGTGGATAGGCTGTGGTGGCAGGTTCATTGGCCTGCCAGATCACCGGATCTATCATGCATGCCGGTTCATTTGAACTTCTGGTATCAAATGAAGAGTTTAGGTAACGAGGCACCCCTTCCTTCAGTTGAAGACCTCATCGTTCGAATATCTGTAGCTACCGGGAGGATACGTGACATGCCAGAAACCTCCCAGAACGTAAGGAATTCCATGCAGTATCGTTGGCAGGTTTGCCAGACGACTTCTGGATGTAACTTCAAACACCTGTCGTGGTAGGACCTTTGAATAAAAAGTGTTACGCCCATTAATGTGTTGTTGTTTCTGCTCTTTTTCTCTGCTTCTTTGCACCACAGTTCGCAACTGCGGCATTTGAAACCCTGCATTCCTTTGTGATTCCGAGTTGTCTCTCTGTAACCTCTGCACACTTTGCAAGTTTGTTGATCTCGTAGCGAATCGCCCAGTACACAAAGTGATTATAATTAAAGTTTTATTTTCAAAATGATGTAAAATAAATTATAGTTTAAAAAAACTAAAAAACACGCTTTTATACTGAATCGAACTAAAAAGTAAAAAAATAATTCTTAATATAAGAATAAAATGATGAACGAGAAAATTAATGTCATTGTGGTAAAAGCGTGGGGTGTTTTGTACTACATTTTTTCTGAATAGAAGTTCGAAACTATAACAATTGATGTATTTATAGAGACCCTACGCTTTTACCCCAATGACATTCATTTTCTCGTTCATCATTTTATTCTTATATTAAGAATTATTTTTTTACTTTTTAGTTCGATTCAGTATAAAAGCGTGTTTTTTAGTTTTTTTTTTAAATATAATTTATTTTTCATTTTTTAGTTCGATCTACTATAAAAGCGTGTTTTTTAGTTTTTTTAAACTATCATTTATTCATTGTTGAATTTATCCTTGAGTTTGATATCTGGAGCCGGAATTACGTGGCTGTTGGAATTTGTCTTGCTCTTCAATGAATACTAATTAAAGGTCTGAAGGGTATTTATTCTCTCCGTTTACGGGGCCTTGGATGAATCCCGTATCATTATATTAGATTCCGTTTCTATGGAACAAGCCAAACAAATAAAAGTGTTAAGAAGTTCGAATTAAAAGAATTTTAATGTACCATGTTTTTATAAAGGACTAAAAAGTATAAAATTCCTCCTTTTCGGTTTTTCCCCCTTTTTTTCATATTTTTATGCATTGTCATCCACTTCTGAGCTATGGTCCAAATCTCTACCTCTCATCGGAAAGTCACACAGTTTAAAATCAATTACAAAATTCCATCTGGACAGACATTCAAGGAAGCGAGTTAATAAAAGCTTGTTAATATTAAGTGTCAAACATTTTGCTATAATGTTAATTAGTATCATCACTTCTAAACGTATTGCTTTATAACAATAAAAAATATTTAGCAATTAGAACATAATTTTTTTTTCACATGCGTGAGCCTTTTTTTTAATTTTTATTTTCTGAAAAATGTTTATATCATTGTAAAAAATTGCTAACACACACCCACCCTCCACTTTCTCACATAAAGAACACTTTTTTTTTGTTTTATTTGTATTAACCTCAAGTGTATTTTACACTTGCATATAATTAGCTTTAAATTAAAAACACTCGCTTTTAGGGTTACACCTTATTCTTTTAGTCACTAAATCTGGAATTAGTCGCCAAATCTGGAAGTGTTATATGGAATTGTCACCAAATCTGACTATCGTTATTCCTGACGATCCTGATAAGGACAATGGAACAAAATTATGAAATTATTGTATTGTCATCAGTCCTTGACAAAATTTCGAATCAATCAGACCTTTGAAAGTGGGTAAAAATCGAGTTCAAAGATTCCGTTTCATGCAAGTGAAACTTATAAAAGCGTGTTAAAAATTAAGAACTACTGATTACAGAAGGGCTTCAAATTTGAATATACTTGAAGTGGGGAATGGTACGGAAAAAGAAGTGTATGAGTAGATAGCGCTGTAAGCGGGATAATGAAAGTGGATTCAGCTACAAATGGCATTTTGAATCGAATTACGATGGCTTTGACATAAATTGCACATTAAAACATGAATAGTGCCCATGAGTAGTGTCCAATGTGCATGATTGTTTCGGTTTTTTTACGGAAAAATTTGACGGCAAGGGACAAGGTCGTACCACATTGGACGGGAAAAGTCTGTTTTTAACTGCCTTGTGGGCCAAAACTCGCATGAGAAACTACAAAAAAAAAATTTTCTCGTACCATGTCATTCTTCTTTCAAATATACTCAGTTCTCAAATTTGAAGTCGTTCTGAGAAGTGCTGCTTTTTTACATTTTATAGGTGGAACCGTAATTATAACCCTGTATATATTTGGAGAAAAGGAACTCACACTCATTAATTAACTCAATCATCACGAGATTTCTAGAGCTACACTGCTGGCCACTGTAAATGCAACACCAAGAAAGACAAGACATAGCACAAGAAAATTTATTTTGTAGATAACATGTTGACCAAGTATCAAATGATTAAATTTATAGATTTCTGTGAAGTGTGGTTCCTACCAGAATCAGTAGCCACAGAGTGGCGCCATTGTTGGAGATCACCGCTGCCACACGCCTCGGCATTGATTCAAAGCGACTTTGATGTGTTCTTGGGGTACAGCAGACCAAGAAGCTTCCAAATGTTGCCAAAAGTGATCTGGTGTGGCAGCTGGGGTGTAATCTGGGTCAATCGTTGATCAACCATGGACCACATGTTTTCTATCGGCGAAAGATCCGGAGAGCGAGCCGGCCAGGGAAGCAATTCAATCTGGTGATTGACGAAGAACCTTTGGACAATGCGTGCCACGTCTGGTCACGCATTATCCTGTTGAAATATGGCTGTGACTAATCCCTGAACATAAGGAAGGACAATTGGCTCCAATACCTCGTAGATGTAGCGCTGGCTGTTTAAAGTACCGGTAATGCGTACAAGAGGAGTGCGAGAGTGATATCCAATACCGCCCCATACCATAATACACGGTGCAGTACCAGTGTGGCGGTGCACAACGCAGCTGTTCAGCATCCTTTCTCCACGGTGTCTCCAGACTCGAATCCGACCATTGTGGTGTTGCAGACAGATGCGTGACTCGTCAGTAAGGACAACTTCATTCCATTCTGCCGCCCACATCCTTCTTTCATCGCACCATTGGTGGTGGAGACGTCTGTGGTTCTGTGTCAAGGGTGAACCAAGCAATGGACGTCTTGCGGACAGACCACTCTGCTGTAAACAGCGTCGAATGGTACGCGCAGACACTGAATGATGCGTTACAGACTCAATGTGCTGTGCTATGGTTCGTGATGTGACTGAGCGATCCGTCACTGCCATGCGCACCATTTGTCTGTCCTCACGTGAAGTGGTGCACTGAGGTGGATGCGATCGATCACGTCAGTCCGTCGTACCCTCCTGCATCCAATGGTCACATATCCGATGGTCACTACCGATTTCCCTGAAAGATAATCCACAATCTCGGTAGGCCATTATCCTTCTTCTGTCGAACTCGGATACTTGATCAAAAGCTGATCGCTGTTTTCTACGAGACATAACTGATCGTTTTTTGAAAAAAACCACAAGAAAAACACACTTGCCGAACTTGAAATCGTCGAAACCTCCAAGCCTTAAATAGCGCTTTGAGGTGGCGCTACAGGCGTGCGTGATGTGTGTCTGCGCTGAAATTCTAATCATTTGCATGTCTCACCTCCACTAATGCATGTTGTAAATTTCATGTTATATGCGTGCTTCCTTCAGGGTGTTGCATTTACGGTGGCTAGCAGTGTATTAGGCGTACAAACTTGAAATTTGTTGGCATGTTCCTTTTGTTGACTAGAATTCCGCTAACAATGAATTTATATATAGAGAGAGGAAATCTACTCTCAAGGAGGGTTGCGGAAGCGTTATAGACATAAATGCCCGCGTTTGAACTTTTAGACCTACAGACTAGGAATTTGGCAAACATGTTTCTTTTGTTGAGTATGGATTCCCTAAAAAGGGTCTTGTGAAATGATCTAAGTTTTGATGGATTCCTAGGGAGCTTACGGGGCTTAAAGATCTCACGCGGGGTGAGATGTTTATACTCCCAAGCGGGAATCTCCCAATCGATTCCCAAGAGAAAAGGGGATTAAGGGGCGTTATATAGATAAAAAAAATCCCGTTTTTGAGATATGAGACCTACAGACTTAAAATTTGGCAAACATGTTTCTTTTGCTCGTTAGAGATTCCTTGAGAATGGGTTGTGCGGAAAATGACACCCAATAGGGGAAGAAAAAGATAAATATACTTCCTCTTTAAAAATTTAAATCATGACCTTTTTAAATCAAAGGAAAGGTCTGTAAGAATACTTCTTAACACTATTGAGGCCGTGGTAGCCAAGTGGTCAAGGTATCGGATCATGGCTAGCGTGTAGTTCGAGCCCAGTACTACTGAAGACCCGCCGTGTAAGGGCGCGATACCCGTTAAATCTATAGTGAGCTCAAACGTCCTCCCGTTGGTGTGGTGTGGTATTTAGGAGAAGTGGGTGCCAGCTCAGGTGTTGTACGCGTCACTTGACCATGGTTCAAAATTGCGAAGTCCGTCGCCAAAAGCCCTCATGTAGCTGAACAGTGCCACGTTAATATTCACTCACTCTTAACTCTATTGAAAGCTCAATGTCAGCTTAAAAACACTGTATAATCTTACAACAATATGAAATTCACAGAAAGGCGGTTTTGTAATGGCTGCTAGTACTTGAATATATCTTCCAAAGTATGCAATCTATATTAAGGATTCAAGTAATTTAATAAAAGATTCTTGCACCAATTTTTAAAAAAATTTGTTAGAGATTTGTTTTTATTTACATGTTTGAAATGTCATTGAGTCCGTCTACGATCCTGAAAGTTTTCAAATATCGCACGAGTATACTAATGTTAAAATGAATGACAAAACTGTCTAGGTTTTACCAACACAGATTGAGTACTAGACAGCCTTACCATTACTCACAAGCCGAATTAATGGGTACTACAATTCTTCAGATGAATGAAGTTGAATTCATGTAAGGCATGCGAGCAGTTGGCAGGCAACAAATGTCGTCAGTCTACAAAATGCAATGACGAAAATGTTGGAATCGAATCAAATATTAGAATGGAGGGGAAAAAACACGAACACACACACGGGAGGTTCTTGAACAAAGCAATTAATTAAAAAAAAGAATGTTGACACCGTAATTGAAATGTACTACCCGATGGTGGTGTTTTTTGTTGTTGTTCCGTGACTGGGAATTGTAACGAAAAATTGCGAAGAAAACAATTTTTGACATGAAGCAAAAGACGTAGAAATTTTTACGAAACTAGGCTTTCTCCATTGAAGAGGAAACAGATTCTTGTGATGCTTAGAAGATTTAAAAAAATAATAACAAACTATATGTCAGACAAAAATTGTAGAATTGTAAGCAACGTTCAACAGCAATATCCTCACTTCTGATTATATTTATGAAAAATATAACGAATGTTTATTAACGTCACCCTTAAGGCAACATGAGGGCTATTGGCAACAGACCTCGTAATTTTGAACCACGGTACATGTATAATATATTTTAATATTGCTTATAATGGGTTAAATTCATGATGGTCACATGATACGTACAATCACTTGTTCACCATTTGTAACGGGTCTGTCTGCGTTTCCATTAACCCTCTTGGGTAAAATAATCTTTTAACTGTGATTTCAGTTGAAAACCACTTTCTGTAAAGAATACATGGATTATGTAAATTAGAACTTCTGTTTAAGTGTTAATCGTAGAGTAGGCGCGATGACGGTTGAAAGAGGGGGAAAATGAAGTCATAGTGTTAGCGACCGGAGGTCGTATAATTAAGTCAAGTAGAAGGTTATTCAAAGATTATTTTACCCAAGAGGACTTATTGAAACGCGGATAGACCCTTACACATTGAAATCAAAACTGACTTTAGGCTTGTACTTCTTGCACTAATTTTAAAATTAACATAAAATATCAGATTTGAAAATTTGGTTAATGTGATCAGATATTAAGATTCTTCAAAAAGTCATTCAAAATCACAAAAAAAAACTCTAATAAAATAGATGTACGTTAAAATTAAGTGCATTTTGTTTCCCTTTTTATTTTATGTTGGTAAATTTGTGTATTGAAAAAGGAAGTTTCTTAAAAAGCAAAAGTTGGCAACAGAGAAGCGCGTGAACTGATTGGCTGGAAACATGATTGCATTTATCATGTGTGATTATGACATCACACGAATTTATTATACAGGCGAGTAACATAATCTCGTGACGTAATTATTTTTATTTGTTACCATGACAACTAACCATTGATTTAAGAATGTAAAAAAAAATTCTGATCGGAAAATGCATTGAAATGATTTCAGTGTCCTCTTTTTTTTATAAATTAAACAAAGAAAAAAATTTTATGTATATACAAAGATTAAAACTTAAAAGCATATAATATTTTTTTTGAAAATATAATGCAAGCGTTGTTGCAATTCACTGATATATTTTCAAAATAAATTTCGTATTTATGTAAAGCTCTTCGGTGAAAACAAACAAATTAAATTTAAACCATGAGTTCGAATTCCTGACCAGGTCATTTGAACTAGTGTTAATCTAACCTAGAAATGAAATTATTTATTGATATTTCCCACCTCGTCACGTTAGAGATTGAGTAAAAATAATTTAAGCGTTATTTGCTTTCATTGCACAATTATTTTTCTCGTTCATGCGTTACTTTTTTAAAGCATTAACCTACAATGGTTAAATCAAATCATTAATGCATTCTCTTCTGCTTTGAAATGTAACAAAGATCAACAAGCCTGTGAAATGATAATGTTTAATTTTTTTTATCGTTAGCAAATATTTGCATTTTACTTCATAATACAGAAAGATTTTTGTATTCAGAAGACGTAGTCTAAAAATAATTGAAATGTTTCCATTGAAGTTATCACACTTCGGTGACTGAAAGAAAATGTTATCGAAAAATGACTCAAAATTAAAACCAGGTTCATTTTATATTAGTTAAACTCAATTATATAGTACTTTTACTTGATTCATTATTGAAAATATTTCATTCCAAAAAATATTTTATTAGAATAAAAAAAAAAGTAATATTCACTTCAAAAACTCAATTCTCATCTCAGCTTTAAGATTCGAGAAATTACCAAACGATTCGGAAGTTAATGATATCTCTAACAAAACAAAAATGAACTGAAATGAACTTGATCGAAAATAGGATAGAAGAAATGAATAATAAAATCAATGTATTACAAATAGATTTCGGAAAAAAGCAATTTTCAAAAATCAATCACTTTGTTTGTCCAGCTGTGTGTAGCAGATAGGCTTCTTTTTCTTTATTTAAGATATTGTTAGTGATTTCTTAAACCAAATGCCCTTGATGTTATTTAATGCATTGTCGTAAATGTATTGGTTTAGAATAATTTTTTGCACATTAACCTAAAAAACAATATAACAGAAGTATCATAAATTCTTCATATTTGTATGAATTTGAAAAATATATCAAAGTCTTATAGATTTATATTTCAAAAGTTAAAAGGAAAAAAAAAATTCATTTAAATTCTGTAACCTCAAATTATTTTAAGTACGTTTATTAAACATTTTGTAAACAATGGCAAAAAAATATATATAAAATTGATAAAAAAAAAATTATTAACTAAAGCTTTAGTTTTTAATCTTTTTCAAATGACTCAAAATACTACATTTTGCCATATGTATGTATTGAAATGAGTTTACTTTTCAGCATATAGTTGAAGTTCAATAACCGCTTCAATTGCAGCTGGAATAAAAACAGTTATAACATATTGTGATATCTTTAACAAACAACGTGATGTTTTTAAATTAGTGTTTGTGAGAGAGGAAGCTCGAGCGTAGGTTATATAAATACTAAGAATTTTTTGTGTGTGAAGATATTTTGTTGTCACAAATAATTTTTAAAACTTCACACCTAATGCTAAAAAGGTAAAGTATTAAACCATCCAACAATTTTGTCAAATTAAACGTGTCGCCAAATGCCAATAATGGAAAACCATTCCCGGGCATAATCGAGGACGATTATAATAAAAATAAAGGCATTTGGCGACGTCTTTTAATTTGGCGAAATTGGTCGATGGTAAATACATAAGCACTACTAAAATATATAAAAAACATTAAATTACATTGCGTTGAATTTGATCTTGGAGTTTTTTTTTTTTTTTTTTTTTTTTTTTTTTGAGATTAATGAATGCTTTCAATTGGGAAAATAATATCACATTTTGAAATTTCATCTTTATATTTTCGTTTGGTACAAATATTTTCGAAGAATTTTAAAAACCATAATACCATCTGTTTTTGAAGAAAAAAGTTCTAATTATCTATTAAATACACCCTGTTCTATGACTTACAAGCTCGAGTTTCGTTGAATATAACAAACTATACTTAGTTTTTATAGAAATGCTTGTAAAAAACTAAAGGAACAACAAAAGAATGAATATAATTCCAGTTTTATATATAGAATGGTTAGATAAAATAATTTGTGCTAAATTAACTTTTATTTGCATTTATTTATTTGAACATTGCTTTAGTTTTTTCATCTATACATTTTAATTAATTTGCTAATATTAATTTACTAGATATTCAAGGTCTAAATTCCAAAATTTTCATGTAAGATGCTTATTTATTCCTGGTTGTATATGCATTCGAAACATTCTTTGACGTAAAGTTATGCTCGACTGTTTATACAGTGGACCCAAAAGTGTTCGTACACTTGCAATTTCCTATAAAATTTAATGTTTTCGACTCATAAAAATTAATATATTGTAATTGTATTTTTTTATGATAACTGCAACTTGTGTGTTCTTAATAGAGTGACATAATTATTTTTGTAAAAATGATATAACTATTATTTTTAAAAATAATAATCAAAAAGCTATTGAAAAATTACGCCACAAAAGTCTTCGTACACCTAACAAAAATCTCAACTTAGCTTTAAATATTGTATTTCTTTCTGTACTTAGTAGGATATATTTTAGAGTCACAATAACTTTTAAAGCTTTTGGTATAGATTTAATCAGTTTTTTTGTAATTTCTGCATCGGTTTTCCTCCATGCTTCTGTTATTATTGGTTTTACTTTCTCATTATGTGTTTATGTCATATTTTCTCTTTTTTAAATAAAATTCTCACCAAATATGTTCTACTGGGCTAAATAAACTGATTGAGGAGTTTTTTCAGAATTTTGGATAGTTATAGAGACACCAGCGGCTACATCCAAAGCAGAGCGCTTGGCGTCATTATCCTGTTAAAAAAAGAAGCAGTCTCCTATATCCAAATTTTCACTGGATAATTTAAAATTTCAATTTAAAAATATTTAAATAGAGCTGATAAATTCACAATACCATCAAAAAGTACCAAATTACCTAATTTTGAGGCCGATTTACACCTCCACGCAAGAACACTTCCATCTCCATGGTTCATTGATCCAATTTGATTCTTGGGATTAAGTTTCAGAAAATTCAAAATTAACAGCAAATTGATTGGGATGACGGAAAGTTAACTTTTTTGGTTCTGATGGGGCATATAATAGTTTGTAAATGGAAAAAATGAGGAATTTAATCCCATAAATTTATGTGGAACAAAAACTCCTCCCCCTCCATGCTCTAAATTAATGTGTGGGGGTGTAAATCGACTTTAAAATTAGGTAATTTAGTTTTTTTAATGGTAATGTCAATCATGAGCTCTATTTAAATATTTTAGAGGAATTTTAAATTATCCGCCCAAAATTTGGATATTGGAGACCAATTCATTTCTTAAGAAGATAATGACACAAAACGCACTTCTCTCAATGTATGCCACTGGTGTCTCAAGAACTGCCTCAAAATTCTGGAAAAACCTCCTCAATCAGTTTATTTAGCCCAGTAGAACATATTTGGGAGAATTTTATTTAAAAAATAGAGAACATAACATATAAACACATAATGGAAGTAAAAATAATAACAGAGGCATGGAGGAAAACCGATGCAGAAATTACGAAAAACTGATTAAATCTATACCAAGACGTTTAAAAGTTGTTGTGGACACTAAAAGATATCCTACTAAAAATTAAGAAAGAAATACAATATTTATAAAGCTATGTTGAGTTTTTTGTTAAGTGTACGAAGACTTTTGTGGCGTAATTTTTCAGTAGCTTTTTGATTATTAATTTTTAAAAATAATAGTAATATCATTTTTAAAAAAATAATTATGTCATTCTTTAAAGAACAAGTTGCAGTCATCATAAAAATTACAATTACAATATATTAATTTTTATGAGTCGAAAACATTAAATTTTATAGGAAATTGCAAGTGTACGAACACTTTTGGGGTCCATTGTATATATTTTATGCTTCCCCACAAAATCTGTAATTTTTTTATTGAATATTTCCAATTTAATTATCACGAAAACATATATTTTTAAACTTGATCTGTTTTGAAGAATTCACTTAATTTATTAAAATGCCTTGGTTAAAAATCAAATATATTTCTATTAGAATTTTCTTATCTATTTCGTCAAATTTTCGGTTTATTTATATTGATGAATGCCTATAAGAATATTCTTTCCGTGAGTGATTTAATTCCTTAATCATTTTTTTTCATTCTGAAAACTATTTTTAAAAACTGCCATCAGTATTTTCAGTCTTCTTGATTCCATTCTCTTCCCAGTTTTATTTTAGAAAAAGACGTAATCTATATTTTTCCCCATTCGTGTTTTAAATTTATAGCAAATATTTAGCGCCTTCTTTATAGTATAAGGAATAAATTTTCTTTACAGTACTATATTTCTCTATTGTTTATTGTCCTTGTGGACATAAGGCAGTATATTTTTATTTGATTGGTCTGTATAATCCATTTTGTCATTGTTAAAGACTTGCCTTACGTCAAAAGAAATTCAACGTTCTATTTTCTAACCATATATCTAAATTTAGATAATATTATCACCGACATTTTTTTACAGTCAATAACATAGGAAAATAGAATCATTCGAAAAAAAAAAGGCCGAAAATAAAATATTTTTATAGAGACCATTCTAAATGCCTAATAAAAATACACTGACATATAATAACAATAAGTTGATTCAATTAAAAAAACTGAGTTTAGGATTTTAGGTGTAACATCAGTGAAATACAACTATACAAAACAACTGTGAGAATATATATTGATTTTCTGAGTTTAATTTGAAATTTCGATTCATCTCAATAAAAAAAATTTCAGCATTTTCATTTTCATTTTTTCGGTTACTCATTTATTGTTATATTATTGTCTAATATTTTTTATTTGATTAAAACAAAATTTTATTAGTAAAATTCTTTTTCATGATATGCTTTCCTTTAACAGCATTAAATTTCGAAGATAGATTAGGTTTAATTCTAAATTTAGGCTTAGTTTTAATTCTAAATTAAGGCTTAGTTCTAATTCTAAACCCTGTTTCAGGCGGCAAATTAGCCAAATTCGTCTTGAATTTAAAATTTTTTAACTTTCTTATTGATGGAAATGTAGTCTAAGATTTTACAGCTACAGTTTTCAAAAATGAATTCTTCTTTTAACTCGATCAAACATGTCTTCTTGTATACAACAGGTTTTCCCTATA
>BMAO01001581.1:0-37018 GCA_019973975.1 Trichonephila clavata | reverse complement strand
AAAACAAAAAATTTGGGAAAATGCAATTTATTTTTCAATATAATCTCCTTTTAGTTCAATACACTTGACCCAGCGATGCTCCAACTTCTTTAACCCGTCTGAAAAAAAAATTTTTCTCGAGGTCTACAAAGTGGGTCCGTGGCGGTGATTACTCCCTCATTCGAGTGAAATTTCTGCCCGGCGACTGACTTTTTCAAGTTAGAGAAACAAAAAGAAGTCTCACGGGGCCAAATCTGGAGAATATGGTGGATGGGGCAGCAGTCCCGTAGCCTAATTTGATCAATTTAGCCGTGGCGAGTGCGGAGGTGTGAAACCAGTGCATTGTCGTGGTGGAAGAGCACTTTTTTCTTCGACAAATGGGGCCGATTTTTTTTTTAATTCGGCGTCTAATCGGCCCAATAATTCAACGTAGTACTACCCTGTGATCGTTTTGCACTCCTCCAGGTAGTCAATGCATATCACACCTTGCAAATTCCAGAAAATGGTGGCCATCACCTTTCCGGCCGATGGGATAGTCTTCGCCTTCTTCAGAGCAGGTTCACCGGGGTAAGTCCCCTGTTTCGACTGTTCCTTGGTCTCTGTTGTGTACCAGTGGATCCGTGTTTTGTCGACGGTCACGTAACGACGCAAAAACTCGCTTAAACAGAGCCAAACACTGCTCTGAAGTGGTCACACAGTTGTGCTTGTTATCAGGAGTGAGCAAACGCGGCCCCCATCTTGCCGACAGCTTTCTCATACCCAAAATTTCATGTAGGATATGCGCCACACGGTCTTTTGAGATGCCTACTATCTCAGCTATCTACCTTCAACCAGTGGTCAGCCAAAATGAGATCGTGGATTTTCGTCACGTTATGCTCCGTGGTTGCTGTTTTCGTGACACCTTGGCGTGGCTCATCAAAACCCGACGTGCGACCACGTTGAAATTCGTTGAACCAATTTTTGACGGTCGCCATCGAAGGAGAAGCGTCCCCATACACTGCATCCAAGCGCTCTTTGATTTCACTGCGCGATTTCCCTTCCAAAAACAAGAATCGAATCACCAACCGATATTGCTTCTTTTCCATTTTTTTTAAATCAACGGACACGCTTGCTTTCACACGCTCTGAAACCAGTCCGATCCATACTAGTCCGATCCGTCTGAAATTTCGTCAGTAGCCGTCTACAGGAAGGTGATTTAGTGTATTTCTCTTGCGATAGTGGCACCATCAGGCAGTGAGGCTAAGTACTTATTGGACCACCCTCGTACTTCCTTCAAATTATTAGCGAAGATAAAAACTTAAATCTGTTCAAATCTTTTCTCTCAAAGAATTTTTAAAAAGTCTGATATTTTTTTCAGGGAAATTGCAAAAAAAATTTTTTGTAATTATTTACTTTCAATTACCTTTAAAATTTAATCTTTCTGTGTATTTAAATGCTCTTATCTGGCACAAAAAAGCCTTAATTTAATAAATTGAACTCTTTTATGTTCACTCAATCCTGTTCCTTTCTTACAGCTCGATATGGTGCAGCGCCAACTGTCGGGTCTTCGTCGGTCAGTCAACGATTCGGACGGTTCCAGGCAGTTCTACCGCAAGCAGATGCAAGAACTTTCCCATGAACTCCAAGACCTCGATTGTAATCTCGACAAAGTGGAAAGGAGTGCTTTCTATGCCAGAAAGCGATTACTCAGACAATGCGGCATGGACTTTGTGAGTTCCAGTACAGGTGCCATTCCACTGTCCTCCTCCCACTCAGCCATTTTCTCTTCGAGCGAACACCTGAGCCGCAGCAACTCGAGAAGCAGTCTCAAGTCCAAAGTGTGTCATCTTATGTCTTCCCCTGGATATAGGTTCAAGAAAAGACATTTGTTAGGGGAGCTCAGAGCCGTTGCATCGCTTTCTTCTCGTAAGCATTTTATATTGCTTTTTCACAGTTCTATCATTGAATTTATTTTCTGTTTACAATAGAACGTCGTTTATCCAAATCGATTGGGACCGGACAGTGTTCGGATAACCGAAAACCGAATGCTGTCCATGCAGTATATGAAAACGGACGCTAAACGAATATTGAAAATCATCCCATGCGTGAAACGTACTTGAAGAAAAAGTAAAATAGGTGCAAAATGTCGCAATTCTACCTTGATTGTGGAAAATAATCACTTATTTTTCGCTGTACCTTTGTACACCTTTTTTCGCTACAAAGTCTCTGATTCTCTTGAGCAGTAGTAGTCGAGTAGGACAGCATTCTGATTGTTGTTCCTACCACTCCATAGCTGTCTCTAATGCAGAAACGCTTCAGCATTTGATGGACCCTTGCTAGTTTATTGGTTGTTGTTGTTATCATCGTCGACAAGGTCGGATTCTTCTTGCACGGAAGTCATTGTTTAGCATTTGAAATCCACAGTCTTCTGCATCGCAAGCCATCCAGGTTTCTACATCAAACAAAACTCAACAAAAGGGCACATATACACCCCTGACTTGGAAATAAACCAACCAAATATTCTGTGCAGATGTTTACCAAATCACACAACTGAAATTCCCCAAATATCCTTCACCTTGGGTTTTCCCGTCACTTTTTTGGCCTCGCGCGAAACAACTGTTGAGCATTGCACTGTTCGAAACGTATCCGGACTTTGGTTCGGATAGTTGACGCTCCGGATAATAAACGTTCGGATAAACGACGTTCTACTGTATAACCTTAATTAGAGTTACGTTCATTCTTATTCAAGTAAGAATTTAACAGCTGTTTTCCCTCTTTGTGGCCAAGAAATCCAAGAAGGTTGCTTCCAGCTAATATTTTTGACTAAACTTTTAATACCAACTTTTATCTCAACATCCTTGTAGTAGTCATCGAAAATAAGTTTTCCTCTTGTTAATTTTGTGAGTCTTTTATCCTCAGGAAAGCGTTCCATACAATTTAGAATCATTGATTTATCAAAGCGACTGATCCAAGATGTTTGCAGTTATCAGATGTATATTAGTTTTTCTCTGTTGGTTCACTTAATACGAAAGAGTATTGCAAAGGTTTAACCATTATCCCCTTCGGGAGGAACGTCACACCGGTGCGCCGGTATGAAACACCATCAGGAGACGAGTGTCGCGCCCCTGAGCCAGCGTGTTTCTTCGTCACTGGCCTAGTGAGATTCACCGGTGCGCCAGGGACCTGGAATGTTTTTTAAGCTCAGTTTTTTGACAATAGATGGCATTGTATGTCCCTAAGATTTGAAATACATGGAGATCTGACCTTCTACTCGAGATGAGAGAAATATTACTCACTTACACGTGGTTTTTGTTTTATAAACATAAGGGGAAATGAATGTTTCCGAATTTAGTGCTTTACGACTGCTCCTGAAATGAACATGTGGGTTTTTGTTTATAGTGAAGATGAGAGATTTATATTTTCGCTAAAGCATTTGATTTGGGTTTCAGTCTAGTTTTTTATGATAATTAGATCTGATAGACAAAATTTGTCTTTTTTTTCCTTACTTTTCTTACAAGGTCGAATTTACAAATGCTTACAATAAAATGCTTAAAAACTTGTACTTGAACAGAAAGTGGCTGAAGTAAATAAAGTATATTAATACGAAATATATGAAGCATATAACACCGTTCGTATAATATACAGAACAATATTGAACAACGCATTTATATTTCGGTTTTTTATAGATTTAGCTTAACTTACACAAAACCCTCCGGTCTGTGAGTGACACTCGCGATAGAAACTTCCGACCCTGGAGGTACGCACGCGTTTGCGTCCTTCATCTCCGTATGCGTGTGTAAAAAAATAATTGAGACAAACTTCTTCATTTGTAATTCTTAAGACTAATCAACATAGTAACCATTCAGTGATTCATTCAGTGGTGTGTTGCTATTCTTTTTCACAACACACCAGTGTCGTATGACGGGCTATGATTTCCATAAACAACCTTCATTTAATCGTGGCGTTATAACCTTTTATATGAATAACTATACTGCGAGCCTCTATCGTCTCCATACTTGCAGGTTATTTCAGTCTATGACTTCCTGAAACCAAAAAAGCAACATAAATAGCTGTAATTTACAGCATTGTGTACAAAAGACTGAATTAAATGTGCAAAATAAGTTTTATCCAGATATCTTGTTTATTTCTTGGTAATAATTATATCTTTGCCATCCCCCCCCTGTATGAAATGATGTTTCTGTAGCGATATAATCTACATAAGCCAGTAACAACCTCCGTACAATGGGGATCATTTTGGTGTAGTGGTTAAGTTACTCGGTTTCCGATCCAAATGTCCCGGGATCTGTCCTTAGGATAAACGCGCCACTTCATTTCTTTTAAGTGATTTAATAATATTGGATCAAACATATATATAGCTTCAGGGACTAGAATTCATACTAGTCTTTCCAGAATTGCTCCACTAATACTTAATGACACCATTATTCTTCGTTTTCAGTAAACATCAAATCAAGTTCACCCACGCACAACGATGAGGATAAAGAAGACTCGTCAAAAGACACGAAATCTTGGAAAGCGCCTCTCAGATTTCTCGGAAATTTCGTTGATTCAAGGATTCGTCGGAGATTGTGGGGATCATCCTCCAGAACTAAATCCGCAGATAATATCCTCGAAGAAAAGAAGGACAATTCGCATCACTCGGACTGCGAAAACAAGAACTGCAATGGATTCGAGACTGCGGAAGATGAATACAGCTCGTCCGATTCGTCTTCAGAATCCGATGATGATGACGAAGTTGAAGAAATCGAACAGTGGAAGCCAAAAAGTGCCCCCAAGTGCACGTGGAAAGCACCTGTTGCGAGAAAGATATCCAACAACCAGAAAGCTCAATAGATCCAGCTATCTTGGCAGAAATAGAGGTAATTTAACATCATTTTTCTTATATTATTTTTTGTTTGTGTTGGGAAATGTATCGGCTTTAGAAACTTTTTATTGTAAATGTACAATATAAGTTCCTATCTTACAATTTTAAACCCTTCCTGTTCTTTCTACCATATTAAGATAGACCTACCCATATTAAGTTTGGATAACAAGTGGAGTAGAATTTTTAATTCAAAAAGGAATTTAATTTAACTTGTAATGGAACTTAATTTTTGTATTACGGTAATATTTTTTTTTAAAAAACTAAGATATTTAATTAAGATATTTTTAAGTAAGATATTTTCTGCTCTCTTTCCTTCTCATAAATACATTTCTAATAACTTTTCTTCTTTTTTAGGACTTTGAAAGAATGGCAGCACAATACATAAAACAACACACATAATTCCCTCTAGTCTTTGTGATGATCGTGTTGATGAATCCTAGTTGAATCCCCTGATTTAGCGATAAAAATTTGGCACCAAATTAGCAATCCTGCCAACCGGAAAAAAAACAACCCTACCCGGACCTGTTTTATTATTTATCAGTTTTTAGTCGACCGTCGGCTTAATTTATTAACATGATTTGGCAAAATGTTTTTGGTGTCAAGAATCAGGGGGTTTAACTAGGATCCTACCACAAAATCATATTATTCAGATGGATTTGGTAGATGAATTCTAAGTGACTTTGGATGTGTATGTTATGTATTAAGAGAAGCGACAAAACGAACGCTGAAACATAAGTGAAGATTTGCCAAATATGTTTAGATGCTTTCAATCATGAGAAAGCTCCTTTAATTTAGAGCAACAGATGGACTTTCCTCGGCGACTTAGAAAAAAAATCGTACTGTATTTCAACGAAAAGCAGAAGCTGAGATATTAATGTCTGTTTGCTTTTTGGACTTTCTTACGTTTGAAAAATGTTTTATATTTTATAATCGTTGGTATCCAAGATGTTTTTATATGTTGTTGTGTTTATATGAATTGAATAAAATGTTGCTGCTTTTCGATTCAATTGTTTTCTTTTTATGAATTATTTACTTTTAAAAAATTGTACTTGCGTATTATCGCAACAATGCCAACTTTCAAGATAACTCGCCAAGTTGGTAAACCGGATTTCGCATGTGAATAATGTCGCCAATACGGTTGCGATAATACGTAAGCACCAAAATTACAGCTGTTTTCAAACACATATATCAGACACCTGAATCAAGCATGTCAAGCTCGTAGTTAAGCTAATATAAGGTTTTGTAACAAATCTTTCGATAGAAATTTAGTAAATTAAAAAAAGAAAGGTACTTATGTATTATCGCAATCTATTGGCGACATTAAATGAAACGAAGCATCTGGTTGTCAATTCAGCGCATTCAACACATTGGAAATCGGGGTAGCCAACTTGCCAAGTTATTAATAGGGTTAGCGATTGTTGCGATATTACTTAAGTACCAAAAGAAGTAAGGTACTTAAGTAATATCGCAACAATGCCAACATTCAAGATTATTCGCCAAGTTCGCACCCCTGATTTCTTAAGTGTAATACGCGCTGAATTGGCAACCATGAGCTTCCTTTTATAAAATGTCGCCAATACGGTTACGATAATACATAAGTACCAAAAGTATTTGCAAAGCTCAATTTTTGATAGTTATTAGCAATAAACTTAATATTTATAAATGATTGATTTCTACAATTTACGAATGTGATTACTACAACTTTTTAAAAAAAAATAAACTATATATATATATATATATAGATTTATTTTTTTAATGTGATTAGTGTCTGATACGGATTCAGATTGATTTTTATTTGGTTTATAATAATCTGAGTTTCACACGCTTGATTTATACTTTTATTAACTTTGGAATCTATAAAACACAGCTCATTATTCAAAAGATAAACTAAATTTTCAATACTTTTACATGTACTTACGTATTAGCGGCACCGCAGCAAAATTTGTGCCACGTGAATCGCGCCATGATATCAAAGCAACAGAAATATTCTCTTACGCATTTATTTGAAGAAAAAAAAAAACGTCAGATTTGGTGGATAATGGCGCGATTCGTGTGGTGCCAATTTGGTTGCTGTGACGTTAATGTGTAAGTTCCTATTTGCATTATCATTCAACTCGTATTGTTTCAAAACAAGCTATAAAATCTGACAGTTTAAAATCGTGTACCAGGTTAGATTATTCTTATAATTTAATGCAACAATCCATACCATATTGCTCCGTATTCAAGACCTTTTAATTGAGATTGTGAAAAAATTTACATAATTTTTTTTTAATGTTTTGTTTTCTTTACCTTAATTTCATAATTTTTTAATTTTATTCATGAATCTGATTACCTGAAACGGCGCATTTAGTTAAAGGTGGCAAACTTTTTTCGCTAAATTGCGGAATCAGCCACTGGTCTTCTACGTCCGGTTTATTTTATTTTTTTTTTTTTTTTTCTTTTTTTTTTTTTTTTTTTTTTTTTGTTTTTGTTTTTTTTTTTTTTTTTTATTTTGTTTTATTTATTGTATACAGACTTTTTCTTTATTTTAATCTTTTTGCGAATTTCTTTTTATAACTCTTGAGCATCTTTACCAACTAGCAATTTGAAATTTTACCTAGTTTTACATAGAATAAAGTACGAGCTAGTTTATTGTCGTTTGAATTCAATGTAGAACACGTGTTTATATTATCATGTGACGTCATGAATTTAGTCATTGTGGTAATCGAGTCCATTTCTTAGCTGTGAAGACGAGATCGTATCAGCACATTTTAACGCATGACCAGTACGATTTTAGATAAAAAAGTTTTGTAGAATTCGGTTCTGTGGTTGTCGGCATTATTTTTATTTATTTATTATTTTTTATTTTATTCTTTTTCGTAATTTTGCTTTTTTGAAATTTGTTATAGTTTTTTTTTTTTATGATTATTATTTTGGTTTTTCAAAATTAATTTTTTATTGTTGATGTTTATGGCGGTATCCCTATTAATTGCAAACGATTTTAATTCGATTTTTTCTCAAACTTGAACATTTGCATTGTTTACGTTGTCGTTTGTCGTTCGATTGCATTTTTGCATCAACTTTTTCGTCAAAGTTTTTGTAGAATATTTCACAGCTTGTTTTTTGGCTTCGTTCTTCGAATATTGATACTTTTTTTCAAGGTAAATTTCTTTTTCTTCATTTTAATTTTTATAGATACTCACAAAAGCCACCAATAATATCAGAATTGTAAATGTGAATGGATGGATGTTGAAATATTTTGAGTATTCTGAAAATTTTTTTGCTATGTTACCTGCGTTCAGAAAGAAATCTGTGTTAGAATGGTGCATGTAAGGCGGTTTAATTGTATCTTTGTATGCATGTCCGAACTATGGGAAAAGCATGAAATTGAGAAAAAGGAAAGGTAAAAATGCAATAAATGGTGGTTTTAAAAAAAGTGTATTTTATTTTTCAGATTTAATTTTTAATTAACTTATTAATTAAAATTAATTTTATGTAACGTTTAAAATTAATTTTTCACTAACGATTTTAAGTTTTAAAAAGTACTATAATTCTGCAACGATTTTTAGTTTTAAAAGTTATTTAAATGCTTTCTTCGATTATTTCACTTTTCCGCCATCTTGAATTTCGCGCTCTTGCATTACATTTTCTGGAGGGGTTGCTACTCCGAAGAGCAACACGCGAGAGCTCGCCAAGTTGGCAATTTTTTTTACATCGCGCCCACCTTTTAGCAGATTCTGCAATTTTACGGAATGTTTTATCGTATAATTTTGTGAGAAAATTTAATGGTTTTATAAAATTAGGTACTTTTGTATTATCGCAACCGTATTAGAGACATAATATGAAGCGAAGCACTTGGTTGTGCCAATTCAGAGCGTATGACACACATATAAAATCTGGGTTGCCAGCTTGATGAGTTATCTTGAATATTGGGATTGATGCGATAGTGCGAAAGTACTTAAAATTACAAATTTACAACTGTTTTGTACAAGCAAATGCATACCACTTCTAATATATTCAGTTACCGTCTTTTAAAGGCATGTTGTGCAAATTGCGTTTATTCTGAAAATTTGAAATGAGAATGCTGAAAAAGTTGTGGAGATAATTCATTGAAATTTTTTGTGTACGTTTTCTGTAATATTAGAATCTCGTAAACCTATTTTTTAAAGAAAGAAATCACTGCATTATTAAAAAATTTAGTGCTATTTATATAAATGTAACAAGTGTTTTTTATACAATTTTTTAAAATGTTCCATAGTTTATAAAAATATAAATTTCTGCTATATTTTCTTAGATAATTTCAAAAACAAACTGTAGTGTAATATATAAAAGTTGAAAATAAACTTTATATAAAAGATATTTATGAAAATAAACTGTTTCATAAACGTTTAATTCACAAAAGGCCGCGTTAATGTATTTTTTCACAACTTTTCGCCTGTGTTTTCACTGTTGAAAGTAAAAAGGATTTTTTCCCATCAGTTTTATCCTTATTCTCTTACATGGCGTAAAATACAGCATATAACGCCCTCTTTTAACTCAAAAAATAAGATCGAAATTTACGGATGCGCGCTATACCACGGGTATAAAAATGAGGGCGTCAAAAATAAGAGATGAGCATAAAAAAAAAATTTGACTTCTACATAGATTGGAATACTGCTTATTTTTTTTTTAAATGACATACCTTTTGAACTTAAAGGGTTATAGCTTTAGAAATATACTATTCTTCAGAAATCCTGGGTAAGTGAGTGAATATTAACTTCGCACTGTTCAGCTACACGAGGGCTTTTGGCGATGGACCTCTTAATTATGAACTATGGTCAAGTGACGAGGACGACACCTGAGCTGGTACCCCCTCTCCTAGCTACCACACCAACGGGAAGACGTTTGATCTCTCGACAGATTTAACGTGCATTGCTCCCCTACACGGCAGGTCTTCAGTGGTACTGGGCTCGAACTCATGACATGCCAGCCACGATTCGATACCTTGACCACTAGGCTACCGTAGTTCTACGTTATACGCCGGATTTTAAGGTAGTTTATTAAATAAACCTGAAAAAAAAACCCCTCATATCTCAATTTTTTAAAATTTCTTTTTGAAGAAAAAAAAACGTTGTTGGATATTTTATTGTTCTTATCAACCTTTATATTACAGAACTGAAAGCAGTGGCGTAACAGAGAATCTTAGAAGGCCCCAGTAAAGTCAGTTTTGGAGTCCCAAGTCGTACTTGGCTTTAATCAAGCTTTGGGCTTCCTAGAATCCTAACCCCTCCCTCCTTGCTATGCGGGGGTGAACGTTACACCCCAGGATGAAAGTGTTGACATACTTAAGTTAATTCAAATAGGTATGTTGACAGTTTCTGGGATTGATTGTTTACTTACATCATACTCTGAAACAACACAAGGGTCATTGTCGATGGACCTCGTAATTTTGAATCTTGGCCAATATCAAGATACACATAGAGATACACACAAGATACAATGAGATGACGCTCCTTTAATAAATGAATTCAGTACAAAAAAAAATAGAGAAATTAATTAAAAAAAATTCTATTCTTAATTAAAATTGCCCTAAATTGCAGTTAAAAAAATTCTTATCAATGTGGTATTCCTACATTTAAAAAAAATATTATATCTTCCATAATTCGAATTTACTAATTTTGAAAAAAGTTTTTTTAATGATCAAGGAGGTAAAAGTTTCTTACTTCTGATATATATTATTAATTATAGGTTGTACGATACACCGCATCGTCTCGATGATCCTCAGCCGTATGAATGTATTAAAGAATTACTGAAACAAAATATTTATGTGAAAAAATGCAAGCAGCATATCTGGAAATTATCAGATTTATCAGGGGAAAAAAAGATTTTTTTCTATTTACATTTAATAGTAATAATAATAATAATAATAATAATTCTTTTCTGAAATTTCTGTGTAAATTAGGGCTCATTACTTTTTTCATGGATATGGATTTCACTGGTATGGATAACATTCACACATTTTTTGTCCACTTGCGTATTTTCTTACTGTCTAAAATACCTCTTTTTGTTTTTTAGAAATTATCATTTAATAATTTGATATTTTATTTAATCTTGGTAAAAATTCGATTTATAAGCATTTCTAATGCCCCTGGATCGCAGGGACGTCTAAAGGCATGGCCTTCTGGGCTGCAATGGGGACCTCGTCTCGTTCACGACTTAACCTTAAGAAGATCATAATTCGAATAATTTCAAAGGTTAAATGTTATTTCCGGTTGAAATCCCCAAAAAACTAGGAATTTCGGATGATTAGTCAACGGGCTACATGGGATGACCGTCGTCCATGTACAGACCTAGGCAGTGGCGCACACAAAGGGGGTGTCCTAGGGGTCCGGCCCCCCTCCCGAAGCCCTTGAGTTTTTTTCGATTGATGATAATCCTATATATTTAATTTACTTGTAATTAACAATTTATTTTATTAATTAATGCGAATTATATGAATTCAATAATTTATTTTTTACTATTTTTTGTTGACAAAATCAACAAAATCGGAAAAATAAGTTGGTGTTGTCTTAAGGTATGATACGAGTTGGGGGGACTTTCGACCATGAAAATTTTTGTGTGCGCTACTGGCAATGTATGCTATGTACTGTTTACTTTTAAGGGTCATAGGTTGGGTTCACATTCGTTTTGGGGCCCAGGGCCTCAAGACGTCGCTCTCAACTCTAAACCAGCACTTATTTCTAAAAATTTTGAGACAGATATTTGATCTAGGGCTGGTTGTGTTTTTTGCTAGTAAATCTGGTGCTGCCATCTATATGTGATTTTGAATACCATAAATGAAATTTTAAATTTGTAGAATGCATTTAAAAAATTTAGATTTTTGATACTCATCGTTTCATTTTAACTTAAAAATAAAGGTTTATCTTCTTTAAATTTTTAATTTTTAGGGAATCACAGTTGACATAATTGCAGTCAGGAGTAAATAAATTTAGAAGCATATTTTAACTCCAGATTTTTATTGACGAACACATACATGGCAAAAATCAAGTATTCACAGAGAACACAACACGAACAAATCCCAAGTAGCAAGCCCTGTTATTTTCCTAACACTTTAAATACATTCCTCGAAGAATAACGTAAAAATCCCGTGTAAAAAAAAATATGATTCGTGTATTAAAAAAGGAGGCTGCTTTCTACGCTGTCCAAAAATCCGTGTAAGATAAAAAGAAAAACGTTTTTTAATTTGCATAAATGTGTAAAAATGACGAAATATCAAGAACATACATTTTTAGATACGTATATATTTACATTTATGTATTTATCACTAATAGAATTAACATTAATATTAAATTTATGCAATATTTCTTCTAGTAACTAAATTAAATTAAGGAACGCAAGCATATTTCCTTAAGAATGGATAATAACAAATTAAAATACAGGGAATTATTTTTTTCCCTTCTAGTTGATGAACGTATTGGCTTATGCTGAGATGAACGGACTTCGCTAATTTTATTACTAAGATCTACCACATTAGCTTTCTTGGATCCAAGGAAAACTTTCGTCCGGTACTTAGAATCGATGAACTATTTTCCGAAATATTTTACATTATTTACCTCTTTTTATAAAAATAATTTGTTATTTATTTACTTATCTCTTCTCTCTATTTCTTAGTTATGTTATCCTTGTTACTAATCAATGCAAATCCTTAAATCTTGTTTGAATTTTAAGTAGCGTTCTACGCGTTAAGATCTAAGTTTTAAAAAATATTTTCCATTCTTCTACCAAGTTTAAAATCTTCAAAAATTAAATCAGAAATTAATTGATAATTTTTCCTCCTCATGTACAGTCGGGTTTGATACCATTGACCCATCTATGCATATTTACGTTCATACAAGTTTGTAGAGGTTTAAAAGGAAATATCTATAGTTATTGAATATTCCGTCGAACTTGTTTTAGTCTTCGCCACCAGGTATCGCCTGTTGAGGGTATGTTAAGATTTTCATTGTTTCAATCGGACCTGAAACTTTAAACGCGTTTTTCTCAAAACTGTGTTTTCAAACTTTCCTCCAACATATCTCAAGAACGGTTTGACTGAATGACTTCAAATTTATAACGTAGACTCAGAACATACATACGCACCAAATGGACTACAATCATTCCAAAATTCAAAATATTTCTATTTTTTATAACAAAAACATAACAAAAAAAACCATGGAATTCGAAACTTCTTCTTCAGAGGTCTACCAAAATTCCAATTTTTGATATTTTCAATTGAGTATAGTCCATTCTGTGCATTTAAGCCTATAGATTAAAACGCCGTTAATTTTTATTATTTCAAATAAGGTAATCAGTCGGAATCGTCGAGGAAGTGAGCGTCCATTTTTTTTAGGAGGGTGTGTTCAGAGCGCTGTAACTCACGTTCTATTCGATATTTTTGGCTAAACATTTGCATACATACTCTTAAAATACACATAAATAAATTATGAAAAACTTAAAATTCTATCTTTTTACTGGTCGTCAAAACAAATTCTCTAAAAATGCTTAAAAATCAGGCCTTCACATGGGTGAAGCCCTTTAAAGTAGATCAGTCATGGGGGGGGGGGGGGACTTGGATTGCGTTATTTAAAAATCATATCATCTTACAGCTATATCTGAAGACAGAATAAACTGGACGAATACAAAAAGAGCAACAAGAAAATGCAACTTAATATCAAAGGGAAATGTCAAAAGGCAGCTTGAAGGCTTCAACTCTAAGTGATATTCTTTGCAAAGTTAGCTTCTTAGCAACATTAAAAAAAGCAGGCAACATTAAAAACAACTACAGATATTGTCCGATTTCAACTGAACTGTTCTTCCCCCTTTGCTTTTCAACCACAATGGGCAATACCAGAAATGCTTACATATGTGTTTTCCCCCTCCCCCTATATTTCTCTGTTAATATCTTTTCTTCTATCTTTCACTTCAACACCACCTCTTGGCAACTGTTTCCTCTCAGAGCTGTCTGGCAACGTTTGAAAATTATAGGTTCCATATGGTTTCGCGCGAAAATCTGTTGAAATAAAAATTTCGATCTTGATTTCTTTCAGTAAGTTGTTAGCACGTCTGCGGCGTTTTCTTTTTTGAAGCCCCGGGAAAAACCTCGCAGACGCATTGTTATATCACGAATTGATTCGGTTTGTTTCTTTGAGTCCATCCCACGTTATTACACTTCGTGCTTGATACATTTCTTGAAATCAGAGATGGCTTTTTTTTTTGTAAGTATAATTTATAGTGCATGATTCTAGTTGAATGGTGATAAGGTGACGAATAAAAATCTTTAAAGGTTTACTTTTTTACAAAAAAAAAGGGGGAGGATTGTTTTTTGTCTTTATTTTTATAATTGGCTCAATTCATGAAGGTCACGTGATAAAGACAAACACGTGTCCTCCATTGAATTCAAAACAGACATCAAACTAATTGTACTTGTTGCTCTATTTGTAAAACTTGAGTAAAATTTCAAATTTTATGATCGGGTAAAAACGCTCAAATGCTAAAAACAGATAAACTTCTTCAAAACAATTAAATTTTTTTAAAAAATCTTATTTTATGCATGTATTTTAAAATAAAATTCACTTTATCTGCCTATGTGCATTATTGTTGTTGACAAATTCGTATTTTTTAAGAGGAAGTTTCTGAAAAGAACAAAAGTTGGCAACGACGAAGTGTATGGACTGATTGGCTAGAAACATGATTGCTTTTATCGTGTGACTATGATATCACATGAGTGTTTGAACTGATTGGCTAAAAACACGTGGTTATTATTATCATGTGATTATGACGTCACATGAATTGAGCCCATCTTAATTAAATGATATTAAAAATCGATTTCATTAAAAAAAATTACTAATGATCACGATGATGTGCAAGCTTAAAAAAATGATGCGATGAATTTTAAAAATTTAAATCATATTTTAGTTTGATGTGTTGCAATAACACTAAGCAATGTGAATATGAAATACGTAATGGTTTTCCTATTTTTTGAAAACGTCAGTTTGATATCAAATGCCTTATGTACAAAGCACGCTCGAAAAAGCTCTTGCATATTTTTTAAGATTTCATTAAATCAGTTCTTTAAAAATTTTGCTGTAAAATAAGTTAAGATGCCACGGTACCTTGTACACAATGAAAATGTTAAGATATATCCTTTTTGAACACGCATGAAAAATGCATTAAAAACAATTATTTTAAATTTAAATTTTCTAAATTTTTTCAATACTTCGACATTTTTTCCTTTAATTAATTACTTCTACAAATTTTAATATTTTTGGACTATTTTTTTTTTAATATTCTTAAAAGTGTTCCAAACAGTTCTGTGGATGGAATTGGTATTACGATGGATGCTTTCATTTTTACAATATTTTTCGTGTCGGTCATTATAAAAAAATATTAATAAAACAGCTGTATAACTAAGGTGTTTTTTTTAAAATAAGTATTTACGTAAATCAGTTATTCATTCAAAGAATCCTCGTACATATTACACGAAACAAGCAGAAAAAGATTTAAAACTTTAAAGCCTTAGAATTTTAAATACGCAATTATCGTGAAAAACGAAAACCTGAGAAAAAGTCATTTAAGATATCCGACTACACTAAAACTGTAAATTTTAACAAAAATTGACAAATTTTTTTCATTATATTATTTTATAGACCATGTTTTTGCTTTATAAAAATACCAAGTTTATTATTTTCTGTTCACTAGAACAAAAACTATAAGTGTTTTAGTAAAAGCAGATGCCATTACTTTAAGCAAGTTGCCATATTTTAAAAAACTTTTTACTCGAAATGTGTTTTTTTTTTAAATGCTCAAAACAGCGATTGCTCAAAAAGTTTTGAAAATAATTAACTGAAATTTTTTGTGTTTGCTCTGTATAATAGTAAAAGTGTTTTAACCTTCAGATTTATCGATCACTGTTTTTTTATTACAAATTTTACAGTCCCTTATGTAAATATAAACACTATTATTTTAAACAATTTTTCATATAATAACTAAGATAAAGTGCTCTAGGTTTTGTAAAAATTAAAATAACTCGTATCTTGAAGGTGATTTCAAAAATGAATAACATAGCAACACATCAGAATTGAAAAATTGAAAATGTGTTTATAAACTTTTGGTACAGAATGAGCCGCGTTTAAGTTATTTTTTGATTTTTACCCATTTTTTCCCATTTTAGTAGTAATAATTTCTTTTTCTCTTCTTAATTTTAGCCTATTTTCCTTTAAATGTCTAAACAAATCTAAAAACAACAAAAAAAATCCCCATATCTCCATTTTTTTTAAAGAAAGTGGTCTCAAGTTATCGGATACCTTAAAGGTTTAAAAATCAGTAAAAAAAATATATAAGAGCTAAATGCAGACGTCACGTGTTCTAATTTTGGTAATCGCTTCGACATAATGTTGAAAAAAATTAAATAACTAGCTAAATAATGTAACTAGAGCTACGAGCTTTTATATACATATTTGGAAAAGTTACACAATTAAATGAAATAGTAAAAAATTCGATATTTTAGTCATTTTTTAAGTAATGTGTTCCCTTGAGCCTAAATGTTTTTTTATTAGACAAAAATAGGGTTCCAAGCTTTCATCTTTCAATATCATTGCACGAATTCAAAATTTTTCATAGACATAGAATCAATAAACTTCATTCGCACGTAACTAAAAATGAAGTTTTAAAAGAAAGATGTCTTACAAAAACAACATTATAATAATTGATTTACAAAAACTTATCCCTCAAGTAATAAGTGAGTATATACCTTTCACTAACTTTTTACCTACATTAATAATAATAATAAAAAAATAGGAAAAGTGTAGACACCTTACAAAAAACTCTCCAGGATGTACGCTTTCGGTGACACACGATGCATCATCTGTTTCACACATTGGCGGGGACACCTTTTTTGTTTTCCGGAGGGTAAGTAAGCCCCAACCCAAAGGTGAAGAATAATTTCCTATCCCCCCGTCTCTCCTCGCTCCGAATGAATGCTCCAATTATGCACCGGTGCACCCCGCACGCATTGCACATTTTTCAGAAATGCGATCCCCACCGCAAAGTCACGAATTGCGGTTTATTTTGCAGGCGGTGCACAAGCCTCACACCCCATGCCTAATTTGTTGTTTAAACTGCGAATTAAAGTATCCAGAAGATTACGTAAGCAGACGAAAGTGAATTGAGTTTTGGAGACGAAAAGACATTTATTCAATTGACGTAAATTTAATTTCATTTAAGCTTGATGAAAAGTCTGGACATCACATGAGTTTTTTGCAACAATTTCGCACGCATAATGTTCCATTACGTGAATTTAAAATGTGGAACTTAGTGGTACTAATCTGAATTAAATTTCAACAGTTTTAATTTTCCTTCCGAAAGGATTATGTAGTTTTAAATATGTTTCAACAACATTCAAGTAATTGTATGCATGTTTTGTTAATTAATTTTAGACGTTTTAATTAGAAACTCACTTAAAGTAACCGAATACGTTTGGAACCGTGATTTTGAAAAAAGCATATGAATGAATGAATGTTTTCGATGTTTAGTGTTATCTGAATTAGAATAGATAGAAAATTGTTATAATATTGTTTTGCTAATATTATTACAAATAAAATAACCGTTATTTTTTAGCGAAAAATGAGGAAAGAATGGCGTATTTTCAAAACATTCTCGTTTTATGAAAAATGATATTATAAATTATATTATTTTACCAATATATAGCTAAGATTTCTGACCATAGCGTGAACTAGGGTTTTTGAAACGTATAATTTAGAACTGGTTTTATTTATATTTTAATACAACCGAGTACAGGAATTTTTATGAAAAAAAACGGTTCAATTGAATGTTACTTTGAAAATAATGTGGATTTTTCAAAAATCCTGTTTCAGTCTGTAGCGATATAAAAAGATGTAGAAATTTCTCTGTAGAGATGTGCGAGATTGTGACGGATCTATACGGTTCCTTTCAAATAACTCCTTGGTGTTTTCTTTAGGGAAAGAATTATTTCAACCAACTTTCATCGAAGGTAAAAAAACGTGATTATGCAAATTAGGTTTAATATATATATTCTGTATTGGCAGTGTTAGGAGTTAGTGAGGGGAGAGTCGAAGATTTTTAAAATGAGAATTGAAGTTTACTGAAGTGTGGATTGCTCGGATGTGAAGTGAATACATGAGAAGCGAGTAATCCGGCCGTAGAACGTAAACAGTGTAGGACGTGTAAAATTGAAATCGCTAAGAAGTGATCAAGCCATCTATTAGTGTTCAATGCCTCATCTAAAGGATAAAGAATTAAAAGAATTCAGGTACTGTGCTCATTATTTAAATAGAAGTTAGAGAATTAAATTGTTAGTACGCGTTCGAGGTAAAAACGAGCTTGTATAAGTTATCGTAGGAATATAATTGAATGTCCGTAAATGTTATCCCCACGCTAACTTGTCTCACCTCAGGCTTCTAAGTATTGATCAAATTTGTCTTAATTGTATTAATATTGTGTTTGTGTTGAATATTGTGACAAATAAACAATTTGAGTGAATCATGTCGTCTGATCAATTAGTTCCTCCCACGCAGCTAGCCGGGTTTGAGGGAAGTAGGAATAATACTTCATTACAATACATTTAAAAGCAAAATATTGTTATTATAGAAGCATTTTTTTATAAAGGGAGAATGCTTCGAAATATGTCATTCTTTTTTCATTTTTTTGCCAAAAAATTTGCATTTAAACAATTTTTATAGTAACAATATTCTTAAAACAAATTTATATGTATATTAATTTATATGTATTCATGTAACACTAAATATAAAAAACATGTGATTTATTTATACTCTTCCAAAATTTTGGTTCCGAACGTAGTTAGATATCTTAACAGTACGAAATAGAGTATCGAAGATATTTCTTTTGTTTCATTTTTGAACTATTGTCAAATAAGTGTCGTGGATGAATTCTTAAAAGATTTTGTAAAATAAGCATTTTTCAAATAATAATAAAGCAACGGCAAATAAGAAAAGTCGTTCGCGTACTCCTGGAATTACACGTTTCACAATTTAAAAAACAGTGATAAAAATATTTTTACAAGCCGGTAGTGCAATATTTCATATAAATACTAAGATAATCTAATTTTATCGTTGTCGATGGTTAGGCTTAGACTTTGCAAATATATTGCATTAACTATTTCCTTTGTATGGTTTTTTAAAAGTACGTTGAGTTTACTAAAAATTTCTTTAAAAAGAGATAATTTTGTTTCTTTAATTTTTGTTTCAGCCAAAAATAGAATGAAAAATCTTGATACTTTAAAAAAGTACATAGGGAATTCGATGGTGTGAGCAGAGAAGTACAACATTAGTAAAAATATTCTAATAATTGTAGGCGAAAAGTATATTTATGCATATTCAATACCATCCTAAAACGGTTCTCAGTAAATCTCGTCAATAGAAGTGCGGATATCTCAAACAGGATATCGTGATGGAGACAATGAGTTGGTAATGACTTCAATGGTCATTTGCCTCCAGAATTGCACTGTAAAGCCATGGGAGAGATTATTATCGCATCTAGATGCATTTGTTTTAAGATATGGTTTTATTATCAACACAATTGTAGCGAAACGACGCAATGTAAATCCTTCTGCGGTTTCAACTGTGCATCAACCACCACAGGATCGGAATTCCGAAGTCCGAAGAAATTCTCGAAAAATTCGCATTTGTGGTTATCTAGTGGTTGTATTGAAGGTTTCGAATCAACCAATGTAAAACTTAATGCAATGATATTAACTTTCCTAGTGGGTAACTTTCCTGGTAATTTTCACATAGGAGAACCCATACATTGCGTGTGGTCTTCCTATCCTTTAGAACATCGATTCTTAAGGGGTATCTGAACATGTTGAAAATGACCAAATTCGGTCGAAACAGATATTTTTGTTTTTTATTTTATTGAATAGAGCTATCTTTTGGCTTTGCAAAACATACTCTGTTTTGTTTCTACGCTACCTGAGGCCAAGTTACAATCAATTTTATGAAGTTAGAAAAACTGGAAGTGGGTCTTAGATCTACCGGAAGTGGGCATTTAAATTGCTCAAAGTCTATCATGGCTCGTCTGATAACTCAAAATGCTACAAATGTATTTCTGTTAAACTTTTTGAATCTGATATTTAAGTTATATACTTTTTAGAGATTGTACTAATATATTTCTTATTGTATGAATACTTTTTGAGTTATGGCTTGTTATTTAAATAATGGTCTCTTAAAGAATGTCATATTTCTTATAGTGCTTACTCAATCAGCTCTAAAATTTTCATATTTTAATAAAAATATTGAAATTTTGGTACATTTTCTAGATAAATACATCTAATTTGTTTCAGTAATTCTTTTACTAAAAAAAATATAATTTATTATTTTTTTTTCTCTAATTGCTTTGAAGTTTTTCAAAAATATTACTAAAATTTCACTAATAATAGGGATTTTTGTAAAATTTAGGTAATTTATTTTAAATATATTGTTAATTTAATATTAGTATTTACTGATATTAAGTACTAAAAAAGCATTTACAATGTTTAAATACGCTATTTTGTTAAAAAAAAAAAGTACTTCGAACGTGTATGCGATACCTTAAACTTTCAATTACTACGGGGCCCCCTTTTTTTTCAGGGTGACATCGCGGACCCCCAAGATTTTAAACACGTCTCCCCGGATTAATTTTCTTGACCAAAATATAAGTTATAGTAGAGTTTCTTCGTTGGGAAATATATTTAATAATCTAGTCTAGTATGTGGCACATCTTTCAAATTTTCCACGAGGCCTTTCAGAGTCAGGAAAAGAACGAAATCTCCTCGTTACATGAGACATTCCATGGACCAATAGGGAGGCGCTATGGACCCCCAGGGGTCCACGGACCACAGTTTCAGAACCACAACCAAGTGATTTCGGCCGTGAGCCCATGATCATCGTTGTCGAATCGCGGTTTCAAGTGTTAGTGCCGTTGAAGACTCGACATGTAGAGGTACCGATGCACGCAAAATCTGTCCAGGCTCAATATACTTCTGTTAGCGTGGTGAGGAAGCTAGAAGAATCGGGTGTCATCATCATCTGACCTGTAATTCAAATTTTTGGGGTCCTTTCCGAACACGACGGGTCTTTAGTGGCACCAGGATTCGAACCCGTGACTCGACAAACCCCAGCCATAAGTTCGTGACCATGACCACTAGGCTACCGTAGCATCAAGGAAACGTTATAAATAATAGAAAGTCTATACATAAAGGCTCCTAGAAATCAATCGAATTGTATATTTGATATGATGGGATAAAATAAATATTATTGGTCCAGTCCGTTGCATTTTTTGACTAATTTTTTTTAGTTTTAAAAGTTAAAAATTCTGACGAAAAAAATCTTCCTATGAACTTGACAGAACTTTTCAAACCTTAAAATAGGAGAGAAGATTTTAGGGATACATTAATAACTGCAGTTGTTTTTAAAGTATTAAAATCTAGTTTCTTGTCACTATCTTAAATCTATGATTAAGGAATACCTTATCCGAATTCTTATTGCTTTGAATTTTTCTAAGAAATAAATCCAGCACAAAATCTGGTCCAATAAGTCTTATATATTCTGTTGTTGTTGTTGGAGAGTGTGTTATATACTGAGATACATATGAAAATACAAAAGATAGAATGACAGAAACATGTAGTACAAACACACAAAAGAATGTAGACTCTTTATTACAAATGATGATCCCAGCATAAAACAGAAGGGGTGTGCTGCTTTCTATTCGAGACGGGAATCCATTTCAGGTGAAAGTCCGACTTCTTTTTCCGAAGAAGATGCAACCATGTATTATTCGGGATTCGAACCGAAGCAAACATTAGAATACATACATACAAATAGAAAATATACTTTAACGCACATAACACATTTCTATGATTTCGCCCATTCGGTATAGTGGTTAGCGACGCTGACTGCTGTGCCGTAGGGCCTAGGTTCGAATCCCGGAGAAGACATGGATGTTATTAAATGTAGTATAGTGCCTTTGCGGCATGGGGGTACTCTAAATAGCCGTCGAGCCACAAGTCCTCTCTGAGGTTGGCGGAAGGGGGAGAGAGGCGAAAAGTCCCTGACCGCTCCCAGAGTGTTTTCCTTCACAATTGGGGTAGAACTGAGCCAAATCGTTCTGTCACCTGCATGGTGCTCAAAGCTAAGGCTAACGACAGGCGTACATCTAGCCCTATGCCGCGATGAAATTCGCGGGCCTCGATCTGACATCGTCAGTCAGGTGGCATTACTAACAACAACAACATGTTTTCTTAGACTCAAAACTCTGTAACAAACATGTAAAAGAGATCAAGTAATTTTTTTACAAAACTAATTGAAATTTTAAAAAAACAGCAAAAGTTATAACTTTTCTAATTTTTCTTTACGGCATCCATTATATCAATATACTGTATTTACTCGAATCTAAGCCGTCTGTTTTTTCAGTGTTAATGCTACTGAAAATCGGGCGCGGCTTAGAATCGAAAGTAAAATATTCGTTGGATGGGAGGAAAATAGTTTCTACCCTTTTGAAAAGGAAAAATTTAACCGTCCATTCGCCACTTACATCGGTGATTTATCCCATTCCGCAGTTTTTTCCGGTAATCAGGGCATCCTGAACATCGTTGTCTGCTCGTATTTAGGAAACTTTTTCGTATACGCTTTCTTTTAATCATCAGAACATTACAGATACCAGTAATAACATCAAGACGAGTTCACTGTGATGAAAATATGAAAAGAAAGACAATTCTATATGCAGGAAAAAACGGAAATTAGGCAGCGGATACTGAAAATTTGACAAGGATGAAGCAAATATACGTCGATGGCGTAAGCAAAATATAATGTTTGCTTGTAAATGTTCAACAGTTTTTACTAATACCTTTTTACATTCTTCAAAAATGCATTCTTTTAAAAAAAAAAATGTTGCATAACAAATGCAATGGAGGGCACGGAAAACGACATCGTGTAGGAAAATGGTGACGCTGGCACCTATTCCGAAGTTTGCTGTGACAAAGGGAGTGACGAATGATTTTCGAAACACCTTACTGACTGTTAGAGTAATTATAAGATCATATATGTATCTGAAAGTTTTTAATACTGGTAAAATTAATTAACTTATTATTTCTCATTAATTTAAAATTTTTTTTTTAAGTGTCGGTTATTGATGAATCTTTTACAGAATAATTATTTTTTCTGAAAAACGTGTAGGGAATTGAGGGTGCGGCTTAAATTCGAGTAAATACGACATATAAAAATGTTGAATAGAAGCTTTTACGACGCTTTCAGCTGAGGTTGATATCCTGTCATTGGTCTATGTATATAAATAACGAATAAGAGCATTAAACTCCTAAAAATGGCAATTTTATTGTACGATCCCAGACCCACATGAATCGTGCAGTATTACTATACTTAGAAGAGTTATTAAATTTAGTGCATTGAAATCCAAAAGCTCAACAAGAACTGAATATGCATATTTCACGTTAAACAGACGAATGTAATTGCTACTTTACTCTTTCCCCCGACTCTTAAACACTGTTTTTACAAAATTAGAGATTTGTATCTCTAAAATAAACTAGAAAATGGTCGAGAAGAGGAAAAATTCCTCAATTTTTTTCTCTCGTTATTTTAGGGGAAAAGATTTCCTCTCTTTTTCGAAATCCGGTTCGGTCTGCAACTGAAATGTAAAATTATTGCTTGCATTTTGAAGGAACCAAATAGAAAAAAGCATGAAAGAAATATATAAGAAAATGTTGCTTCTTTTGTGGTAATTTTACGAATCTGATGATGGCAATCAGGCTTAATTACTGAATATTTCGGATTACTGAATGCAGTTGTCATGGACTAAATAATTCGAGAAAGCTTAAAAGATATTTTTCTTTCTATTATCATGCAATACCGAATTGAAAAATTTTAATAATTAGCCAATCACAGCTGCAATGATATTCTTGGGCCATTTTATACAATATACGATTACTAAATATGATAATAACAACAAAGTCATTTCGAAAAAAGTTTCAGTTAGTAAAATTTTAAAGCTCTAATAAAGCTTTTCGTGTTTTATTTTATTTTTTAGTTGATTCAAAAATGAATTTCTTGCAAATGGAACTTCCTACTATGTTATATACGCATAATAAGTAAAGTATTGTTTTCTGTTTTTTGTCCTGATGTTGCAGATTTAAAATCCATCACAGTCAGCGGCGTAACGGAGAATGTTAGCTCCCCTGCAAAGGCAGGTTTTGTGCCCCAAGCCGGAGATTACAAAGTGTACGTTCTTGGCGTCAGTCAGACTTTGGGCCCCCTACAATACTGCCCCCCTCCCCTGCAATGCTAGGATGTACGTTATGTTACTGCCATCAGTGCTAAGGGTTTTGCAAAGAACAAGAAATTCTAAACATTACATATAAAATGCATATTTCTAATCATGTAACAATCTTTTTTATTCCGTATTTTGCAATGATCTATTTAAAGTTTCTTTTTACTTTAAAATCAAATAAATTATTTTTGATTTTCGCATAAAAATTGCATGAATAACAGTAAATTTATATACGTATGTATTTTCGATCATAAGTGAAATATAATAGTCCAAGATTCCAGGGCCCCCAGGCGTTACTTATATTCTAACAAATAAAATATATAGAATAAGGTAGTGCTAGTATAAACTTTGAGTGCACGCATATATCTGCTAGCTTGGCCTGATACAGGTAACAGGTGCCAATTTACAGGTAACAGGTGTCAAAGGTCGGTAAAAACAGTACTAACTTTTCTGGAATTCTAAAAGTTGATTTTTATGTATGTTTTAAGACATACTGTTAAAGATTAATAATCAATACTGCCAGACAAGTTCCATCAATGGTAACCTTTAATAGATTCTTAAAAGCTTCCAAAAAAGTAATGGAACTTTTTTTATCTTCTAAAGCTTGATTTTTATATATGATACTCGGTGAACTCTTCCAATATTTGCTGTAAACAGCCAGACCAATCGGATGGGCCAAACATTCCTCTAGACACATAAAGGGTTGCTATGTATATGAGAGCAGGCGTGATAGCTAGATAGTTTTATAACAAAGCTTTATATAACTTGTGTTTTTAATATATACACACACTGGTGTCCAAAAGTTAAGCATAAATCGTAAAATGCGAAAAACTCGGAGTAAATATTCGTAAAATTATTCCAAATTTCATGCGGATATTAATTGGGTGAAGAAGAAACATTGGGTTTATGCAAAACTTTTCAGTCGACTACTTCCTGCGCGAAACACCGCCGCATGTCGGAACCCGAAGAAACCAATTCACGCAGCATAGGCAGTTCAGACAAGTTTCGTGCAACTGCTGTGCGAAGGAACGTTGTTAACAATCAAACAAAGTGAATGATGGCACAAAGACGCCAATTGGACATGTTTACGAAAGGAAGAATCATTGGAATGCTGGAATCCTCACAATCACAAACCGAAGTGTCTCCAATTCTGAATGCGGACCAGTCTGTGATCTGAGGACTGTGGCAGAGGTTTCAAAGAACGGGAGATGTTACCCGACAACCAGTATCAGGTCGGCCAAGAGTCACAACCCCTCGCCAAGACCGATATCTGGTAATAAGTGCGCGACGTCAGAGGAGCAGTACTGCCAGAGCACTGGGTTCGGCGCTCACAGTCGCCACAGGAATAAGAATTTCGAGACAAACTGTTTACAGGAGACTCAATCATGCTGGCCTGTATGCCAGAAGACCAGCAGTTTGCATTCCCCTCACGTCTGCGCATAAACGCGCTCGTTTGAACTGGAGTTTAAAACATCAACATTGGAGTGTAGAGGAGTGGGCCAATGTGATGTTCAGTGACGAGTCCCGGTTTAGTCTGAGTAGTGATTCTCGGCGGGTAACGATATGGAGAGAACGTGGAACACGTTTTGAACCAAGAAACATAACGGAAAGACACAATTTTCCATCAAGGGGAGTAATGGTCTGGGCAGACATCATGATGGACGGCCGCACAGACCTCCATTTCTTTGACACGGGATCTGTGACTGCTCAAAGATACAGAGACGAAGTTCTTGAGCCTTATGTTCACTTGTTTCGAGGTGCGGTCAGTCCTGACTTCATATGCATGGATGATAATGCGCCATGTCACCAAGCGGTGCTGATTGAGGACTTCCTTGAAACGGAAAACACATCCAGCGCATATCGTGGCCTGCGAACTTCCTTTTGATTTAGATCCTATCGAGCATGTATGGGATATGCTCGGGAGACAAATTGCAGCCCTTTCGCACCCACCAAGCTCCTTTACAGAACTGTAGAGAGCTCTCCAAGAAGCTTGGAACCGTTTGAACCCACAACTCATTCATCCTCTTATAGCAAGTATGGTAAATCGCTGTGCAGCGTGCCTGGCTGTCAGAGGTGACCACATGCCTTATTAAACTGCAGCCTCAGTATTTTATTTATAAAATTTTCTTTCATTGTTTTCTTTAAAGTGTGAATCCTTGCTATGCTGAGTTTTCTTTCAAACTGCTACTTTAGATAATAAAGTTTATTATTACCATTCTTTTGGCTTGCTTCCTTATTTTATAACCATTTTACACTCGCATATCACGTTTCCTGCCATTCTGATTTACAGTTCCTTCTTTATTCACATAATTATCAATTATGCTTAACTGACACCAGTGTATATAGGGAGAGAGTAAAATAATAGTAGGAACTGTGAAAAAAAAAGATAAGTGTCTACATTTATTTTAAAAAATTAAATTTAAAAAAAGCACTAACTTTTTTTAAGAACACAATTGTTATGTGTAAGTGTACAATTTCAGTGCGTAGCAGATTTGTAGCATCAAGCAAAAGAAATAGACAAAGAAAGGACTAATTTTAGGCTATTCGAAATGAGTTGCAACCTGATGACGTCATTCGAGCAATCCCACATCGGGGCCATTGAACAATAAGCGCAAACTATAATTTGGCTTTAATGTAACCGCCACCCTTCATTTGTCATCTTCAGTTCTCCCCAATTGAAGCTAATCAGTGGATAACGATCTGGCGCTTTCAAAAAAAAGGACATCTTGTGTTGCCACGTTCCTTTGCACAATAGTTTTCACAAAGCAATCAACCAATGGTGTCTATTTGTCTCATCACGCATATGGCTGCCCTTAACAATAATATTTTATTAGTCATAAAATAGTGCTTGCTTGTGTGTAGTGTTCGTTATAGAAATAAATCCTTAACAAACTTTTTATTCCTAGCATGTGCTAAGTTTTTAAAAATATTTTTAAAGGTGGCTGACTACTTTCGGAACCGCGGTTTTCAAAAAAAGCGTATTAACGTATAATTTTTTTTTGACATTTAGTGTCAGCTGAATTAAAATATGCATATAAAATTTCTTTAGGGATATTATTATTTAAAAAAAAAGATTTAAAAGCAATTTTGTGGTAAGAAATGAAGACAGAGTGACATATTTTCAAAACATTCTTCTTTCACGAAAAATGTTCCTATAATAATAATATTTTGCCTATATATAGCTTAGACTTCTGAATAGAGCCTGATCAAGAATTTTTTTCAATATATACCATATAATCCGGCGTATAACATGCACTTTAACATAAAAAACAGGTAATACAAAAAAAGAAATTAAGTCAATTCCTTACTTAGGTCAACAAAGAAAAATTTTATTTCAGTTACTTTTTATTAAATATATTTACAATTAATATAAATATGTATATACATATGACAGAATCACAATGTTAAGTGACGAAATGGAAAGCAATTTTCCTTTCTCTATAGGGTGTTGGACTATTATTTTTTGTTTGTTACTATTTATTCATTCATAAATCACACTCTCAGAAATTAAGTCATCCCAGGTGGGATTCGACCCCACGACCGTTGCATTAGAAGTCCAACGCTACAGGGACACAATGAGTGATTTTCCTTTTTATATATGGTGGATTATTATTTTTGTGTATTACTATTTATTCATTAATTAAGTTTAACTAATTAATTAATATTTGAAAAACTGTATTAACATCAAGTGTCATCCACTACACGTTTAAAAATATGTATTTGAACTTGATTGAATGGATAGAAAGTATTTTATTAACGAATGAAAATTTAAATAAGATATATATAATTCACATAAATATAAACAAAATAGTTATAAAACCTGAGCTAACTAAACAAGATATAGTATAAAAAGTATATATATATTAGCCACAGTAGCACTAAAGCAAACTCCTGGCCTTGGAACCAGGATTGCAGGTTTAAACAAAGTTTTGTGGCTAGCCAACCTTCACCTGTATTTGCCAATACTCTGGGCCATAGGGAAAGTAAGGAATATCACAAGAGAAGCTTAACTATTACAAATAAAACCACAATCTATTAATATAAAACGATAAATTTATAGCCTGTAATAAAACTATATATATTTATATATATATATTTTTTTATTTATATATATAGGAGATTGTGTGAACTAATAGTAGGAATTGAAAAAAGGGGTTGCGCTTTATACGGCGAATATACCTAAAAACTAAAAACTGCAGCTTGAGAATAAAGGTGCGCGTTATACGCCGTATTTTACGGTAATTTAAATTTAGAAGAGAATTTATTTATATTTTAATACATCACAGAAGAGAAATTTTAACAAAAAAAAAGATAAAGAAAACTGGTTATCAATTGATTACAACTCTGGGGAAAAAAATCAATATTTCAAAATTCTTAGTTCAGACTCTGTTCAGAAGTCTTGGCTATATTTAAGCGAAATATTATTATTATTATAGAAGCATTTTTCATAGAAGGATGTTCTAGAGTTTGCAGCCCCGGGATTAAAATATCTAATCCCGGGATTTAATTTTTATCTGAATTATATATTGTTTTTTTTTTCAAAGTATTGAGAATCTGGTATTACATTTAATGTATCTTATTTACTTTTTTGGTACTGTATACATTTAATGTCAGTTTTCTTACGTGTTGAACCTTGAAGGGTTCGAGGCGGGTGTGTGTGTTAAACGGTGAAATTTGATATGCTTTCTCTTATTTTCTTTTGTAACTTTCTCCCTATCGCGTGTGGGGTCAGAAAGTGAATATTTCTCTCACCCTCAGGATGTCCGATGTCAACTAACTTGGACAGAAGCAATTAAAATTTTCTGAAGATATCTAGTAGGGTTTTCAGCCCCGTGATTCTGAAACCCCGGGATATCGTTTTTTTTACCAATCCGGAAGTCCCAGGATTAAAATAACTAATTCCGAGATTTACTTTTTGTCTAAATTATATTTAAAAAAATATTCTCATAAAAAATTTTCTAGGACCTTAATTTTTCAAAAATTATGTTTTGTTTAGGAAATATGTACGTAGAATTTTTTGTGTACAATTGTTAGTGCTATAGGTAAAAAAAAAAATATATGCACAGCTCTCATTTCTCGTATGGGAGAACGTCTCACAGATCTAAGTGGCTCACTGCAATGCTTACACAATAATATAAGCAAAATCTCAAGTATAGATTTTGTCACAGTTCCTTCTTCAATTAAATGCCGTTAATTAATAGTGGACCTACTTGGAAATCTTAAGACACTTCAAATAACATTGCATTACTAACAGCTCATGCAACTGGATCTTCAATTTCAAATGAGATAGCACTTGAAATGGATTCACATTCTGATTCAATAACTGGATCAATTTATATACAAAAACCATTAAATATAGTAGAAGAACTAAATAAAGTTATTAAAGAGGTATATGCACCAATGAAGTCTATTAGATTTGAGACACTGTCATCAAAAATTCAAAAAGAAATGTCTCTTTTTTGAAAATGGAGGGAGACAGGGTGACTACCTGAAAAGAACATACTCCTATTCAATAACTATAATACCTACTAGTAAAGAATCCGATCGTGCCTTTTCTTCGGCATGACAGTTTGTAACAAAAATAAGAAGCCGTTTCAACAGTTAAACGCTGGAGAAGCTGTGTTTTTATAAGCTTATTTACAAAAACACAAGAAATGAAGAAATGCTTTTTTTAAAAAAAATTTCATTATGTTCCAATTTTAATTGTTTTTTATGATGCTTTAATATTTTTTACTTGTTTTATTAAAATAACGTTAAATCAATTTTTAATTATATTTTCAATTTTAATATGCAATTTCAACTATGCTAATATGTAAGTATCTTTAAGAAATAGTCCAATCCTAATCCTGGGATCGCGGGATTTGGATAATGTAATCCCGAAATCCCAGGATTGAAAATATGACACGGGATTGTAAACCCTAGGATGTTCTGAAAATGTCTCATTCTCTTTTTTTGCCAACATATTTTTATTTTTTTGCCAAATTTTTATATTTTTTGCCAAAAAATTGCAATAATTTTTTTTAATTATAATAATACTTTAAAAACAATTTTAAATGTATTTTTAATTCAACCAAACAAAATATCAAAAAATTATTCAAAATACGCTTTTTCAAAACCAAGTTTCTATACGTAGTTATTCACCTTGTTTCGCGTTAAGAAATATGCAGAAAACATTCAAAATGATAACAGTATTCCAGCATTTTTTCGTAGATTATTTATTTTACTATTAGTGATTATTATTTTTTTTCAACGGTTGAAGATAAAAATACCAAAATACAACACAAAATTATCTAAGTTAAGAATAATAAACTAGGTTATTTGAAGTAATATTAAGCAGCATTTAGAATAAACATTTATTTTATAACTGCAGAACGAAGGTCGAAAACCTTTGCGGAAAAGACAATGAAAAATTACCTCATATTACGAAAATCAAAATGACCTTTACAAAAATTTCCGAAATAAAAATTATTCAACATAACTTTTTTTGCGACAAACATCGTAATATTATTGAATCCAATCCGAAGAATTTTGGATGTAGTTATAGAATTATGGTGAATATATTATTAAAGCTAATCACGTTGTAAACTTTAATCAATATTACAATATTTTTTTCAAGATAAAAATATGTATTAGTGTACAATTTTTTTTATCAATCTTTTTCCTTTTGAATGCCAAACTTTGTGAAGTACATTTGTTTTATTTAGAATCGTTTTTATTTAGTCAGAATAAAAACCCTAACTCAAAATAGCCATTTCAGTTTAAAAAAATATTCAGTATCGATATATTTGACTATTTACTGCCATAGAGAGAGTAGAATATTAATTTTTTTACTCTGTTCTTTTTAATCGATTTTTCTAGTTTAGAATATTGAAATACGCCAAGCTTGATGTTTTTATCTGCGAAAACATTCCCCGTAAAGGAAAATTGAGTTTTACTAGCAAAATTACTATCCCAAAATGAGCTTAAATAAGCCATGAAATGTGATTAGGGCTCCAGACTGGAAACTTTGTCACCCTTGGTGACAAATTTGACGAATAATGCGATGTCGCCAAGGAATCATCGAGAAGTTTCTAGAGTCAACCATTCTAGAAATTTCCATGTGATTATATAAAGATCGCTGGAGCAAAGAGGAAAAGTCGAGTTTAGGACCTTCTTGTGCGTTGACTGCGTTAAGAAAGTAAAACTTTATCTGTCTGAATTACTACAAATGGAATGTTTAGAAAGCCTTTTTTAGAACGCTGTAAGCTTGTTTGTGACGAGTTATTCTTCCACTGTTTTAAATAATATATTATAATATTTCTTTGTGTATATAGGTCGATGTGTCTTCAATTTGTCATTTGTTTCTCCTCTTCTATAAATAAATATGTTATTAGTCAAATAATTGGAGTCATCAATTGGCTTTTCCCTCACTTAAATGTGCCACATTATTTAAGAAGAAAAAAAAATTATTATTATTAAAAGGACTCGGTACCCCCCAAAATGAGCAAACTAACGTTTATTTATTTTTTGTTATATTCTTAGTATTATTATCTGTCAATTGATATATCACTTTTGTATGTCCGAAAATTAGAAGTTGGAAAACACTCCAATTGAAAAATATAAACAAACAAATTAGGCAATTCGACCACGCCCCCTTTTTAGATAAAAAAAAACTTTTTAATTAAAAAATTTATTTTCAAAAGAGAAATAATAATTATAAAAAGTGAAGGTGTTGTATATAAAACAGATATTTCTGAGGTATAACAATAATACAATTATTTTTTCTTTGTGAAATGTGTGCATATAATTTTTTTTAATTAAAGCATTGTATGTCAATAATTCCATAATTTCAATTCTTATTCCTGATATATTTTTCATTAAAATATAATATTTCAATATTATGTGAAGAATAAAACTAAAATTTATGTCATGACAGAAAAAAATTTTCTTATCATTTTCCTTGAATTTTCTTGTGCAGTTAATACTCTCTAAAAACTGATCATTTATAAAAAAAAAAATAGTATGGGTTCTAATAATACGAAAATGCATTTATTTTAAAGAAAAATATATAACTAATGTGTCTTACAGTGGTATTCTAAGTTTATTTAAATTTGTTATAATTATTTTTTCAGAATTATAAACTTTAAAGTGGTTTTTGTCTTTTTCGATACATTAGTGCATTCAAAATGCTGATCCTTCCACAATTATTTACCAATCACTTCCATTTTTCTCCTGTTTGGTATATATAATGCATGAAATAAAATTAGGATCCATTTTGCTTTAAACTGAATAGTATTTTTTAAAAAGTTAAACGTAAGAGATATTGGCTTTGGCGTTAAATTTTACCATGCATATCAGCATTTTATGCTTTTATCTCCAAAACTAATTAAGTTATTGTAAACTCGATTCTTAAAGTTGTTTAAAACATCCTCAAGTGTATTAAAAAATTTCAGATCAAAAAATTAATAACTATAAAAGCAGTAAAATTTTCCAAATTTTCTTCAAATTTTTTTAATTGTGTGAATAATATGTGCAAAGCTTCATCTCGTATCATTTTCTTGAATAGAAATTATATAGAATGCTAAAAAATAATTTTTAAATGCATAAATAAAAAAAAGGGTACCGAGTCCTCTTAAGAATTACTATTATTATAATATTATTATTTCGAAAAGAGGAAAAATCTAGTTAAAATTAAACTTAACTCAGTGGTGCAACAGCCCATGAGGATCAAGGCCTACTGTGCCTATCTCAGTATACATGACCTTGGGCGCAGAGGTACATGAGCGGATGTCCCGATCAGGTGGTCAGTCTGAAGCAAGACTCCCAGTGTTTAGTCCCCAAGCAAGCGTGACACTCACTTATTGACCCACTAAAGGGATGAAGGCTCAGTCAACCTTGCCCAGCCCGAGGATAGAACCCTGGACCTGCGGTGTACAAATGTGATACGCCACCACTTGGTCAAATAAATACCAAAATATATATTCCTTTACTCAATCAATATTAACTTTTTTTCTACCAAAATGTCTTATACGAAATCCACTGTAAAATTTTTTTTATTACGCATAATGCGAGTTTGGTGCTGCCAGAGTTTTACTTATAATACAATTGGCTTTTGCAAAATGCATTAACACAGGCTTATCGGCGGTTTGAGATAATTTTAACCGTATTTTGTTCCGCCTAAGTGGCAATGGCTGTCAGTGAATAGGGATCTCAGAGCGTTCGACATTTTTCCTGACAATCTAAAACAAACAGACCGAGCAGGATTTAGAGCACTAGCATATTTTATCGGCTTCGAAGAAGTTGTACCTTCTGTTTTTTTCTTCACTTCAATTAAAACTCTCTCTCTCTCTCTCTCTCTCTATATATATATATATATATTATATATATATATATAAAGGAGAAAAGCGACTCACTCACTGACTGACTGACTGACTGACTGACTGACTGACTAATCACGAAATCTCTGAAACTATTCAACCTACAGACTTGAAATTTGGTAGACATGTTCCTTTGATAGAGTAGACATCAGCTAAGAAAGGATTTTCCGAAATTCGAAACACAAGGGGCGTTATGGGGGGTTAAGGGCTTTAATAATAATTGTTTCCATGTTTAAACTACTTGATGTACAATCTTGAAATTGGGTAAGCGGATTCCTTTCAGAGAGTAGAGATCCGCTACAAAATGAGTTTGCTGAAAATTGACCCCCAAGTGGCGTTGCAGGGGCTTAGGGGCGTTATAGATAACTATTTCCATTTTTAAACTATTTGACGCACTATCTTTAAATTTGATATATATAGATTCCTTTCGTAGAATAATGATCAGTTACAAAACAGGTTTTGTGAAAACATACTTCTAAGTGGTGTTTTGGGGATTAAGGGGCGTAATAGATAAATATATCCGTTTTTAAACTACTTCACCTACCTGCTTGAAAATTGGTAGGCAAGTTTCTTTCCTGGAGTAAATATCCGCTACAAAATGGGTTTTGGGAAAATTGACCCCCAAGGGGTGTTGCGGGGGCGAGAAGTTTAAGGGCGTTATAAATTCCTATTTTTAAGTTATTAGACGTACAGTCTTGAAACTCAGTAAGCAGATTCCTCTCATAGGGTAGAGATACGCTAAAAATGGGTTTCGTGAAAATTGCCCCAAGTGGCGTTGAGGGGACTTAAGGGGCGTTATAGATAATTATTTCCATTTTTAAACTATTAGACGCACAGTCTTTATATTTGATAAAGAGATTTCTTTCATAGAGTAGAGATCAGCTATAAGAAGGTTTTGTGAAAACCGACCTCTAAGTGGCGTTGCAGGGGAATAAGTGGCGTAATAGATAAATATTTTCGTTTTTAAACTATTTGACCTACCTGCTTGAAAATTGGTAGGAATGTTTCTTTATGGAGTAAATATCCGCTACAAAACGGGTTTGGAGAAAATTGACCCCCAAGGGGTGTTGCAGGGGGTTAAGGGTAGATATAAATACTTATTTCTTTTTTTAAACTATTAGACTCATAGTCTTGAAATTTGGTTAGCAGATTCCTCTCATAGGATAGAAATACACTGCAAAATGTGTTTTGTGAAAATCGACCCCTAGGTGGTGTTGCGGGGGTTCAAGGGGCGTTATTGATCATCTTTTTGCATTTTTAATTAATTGGACGAACAGTCTTCAAATTTTGATAAGCAGATTCCTTTCATAGAGTGCAATTCCCCTACAAAATGGGTTTTTTGAAAACAGACCCAGAAGTGGCGTTGCGGGGCTCAAGTGGCGTTATAGACAATATCCCCATTTTTAAACTGCTAGACGTACAGTCTTGAAATTTGATAAGCAGATTCCTTTCGTAAAGTAGAGAACCGCTACAAAATGGGTTTCGCGAATATCAACTACGAAGTTTAATTTCGGGAGATTAAGAGGCGTAATCGATAAATATTTCCATTTTTAAACTACTTGATCATCCTGCTTGAAAATTGGTAGGCATGTTCCTTTCATGGAATAGAGTTCCTCTAACAAAGAGTGAAACGAAAATTGACCCCTAAGGATGTTTGCGAGGGGTCAAGAGGAGTTACAGAAAAAAATTAATGTTTTTAATTGTTAGACCCATATACTTGAAATTTGTTAAGCATGTTTTTTTTTTGTTGAATAGGGATCCACTAAGAATAAATTTTAAGCAAATCAAGTTCTGGGGGTTGCAGGGGGTTACTGGGACGTATTGACAAAAAAAAAATACTTTTTTCGAGCTACAAGGACTATAATAATGAAATTTGGTTTGCATTTTTCTTTTGTTGAATTGAAATCCGCTAAGAGCGGTAATTTTGGAAAACGGCTCTCAACGGGATTACGGGATATTTATAGTAAAACTTTTGCTTTTTTCTGTTAGATTTAGACTTGAAATTTGGCTTGCATGTTCAATTTACGGAGTAGAGATCCACCGAGAATTGGTTTTGCCGGAATCCACTTGGTTTTTGAGTTACGAAAGATTCTATGCTTCAATTTTAGAGATTTTTAGAAAATACAAATTAGATGAGTTCTGCTCTTTTTTTTATCAACAGGTGACAGTTACAGGTATAAGTATATTTTTCAATTCAATCGAATTCTTAATGCTAGGACTTAGATATCAATAATTTATACATATATATAAGCAGTAAAAATTTATAAAACATCATGAAATACCCAGCGAAGCGGGCGGGTAACAGCTAGTATATATATATATATATCTATATATATAAAGGAGAAAAGCGACTCACTCACTGACTGACTGACTGATTGACTGACTGACTGACTGACTGACTAATCACGAAATCTCTGGAACTATTCAACCTACAGACTTGAAATTTGGTAGACATGTTCCTTTGATAGAGTAGACATCAGCTAAGAAAGGATTTTCCGAAATTCGAAACGCAAGGGGCGTTACGGGGGTTAAGGGCTTTAAGGCTACAGTGGACAGTAAAATTTTTTTTTAAAATTTGTTACACACATGCTTTAAATTTTGACTGCCAGTATTTAAGTTATAACTAAAACCATATAAAAAATTTGGTGAGAAAAAAATGAGTAGTTTTTAAGAAATTTAAAATTTTTTTAAAAAATTTAACAATAATTTAAAAATTTCAAAACGTTCCATGCGTTTTGATTTTTTAAAAAATTTCATATTTTTAACTGATTTAACTTCTTTAAGCAATTCTTTAGAAATTTATGCATGTAAAGTAATGTTTTATATGATAATTTACAAAGTATGGGTAAACGCAAATTTTATATGAAATTTTCAAGAATTTTAATGACTTTATACATAAAAAACTTTAATTTCTTCTTTCACCCTATCACTATTGCTACAATGCATCCAAGAAGTTATAATTACATATTAGAAGAATACTTTTGGAAAGTTTTGTTATAATTGGACAAAAATTGCAACGCATGGAACATTTTGAATTTTGGTTCCGAGGCAAATTTTTGATTTTGAGAAAAACAGCTTTTTTTATTTTAAAGGAAAATAACTTAGCTTTTTATAAAAAAATGAAGATATAAATATAAATTTGAAATATAAAAACACTAATATCATAACAAATGTAATATAAGTGCAATATTTATTGTAACAGTCACATCGACATGTGGTACAGATAGTGATAAAAATTGAAAAGTAAGCTAGAACTTTCTAATAATATCAGAAGTAAATTAGCAGAATGTATTCCATTATTATTTTATCTCAACCGGATAATATATTATGTATTTCATAAATCACAATAAGTAAAAATAAAGTATTTCAATAGGATTAAATTACAAAAATTCAAAACAGTTTCGAGGCAAATTTTTGTTTTTGTGAGAAACAACTATTTTGATTTTATAAGAAAATAACTGATTTTTTAAAAAAAATTAAAGATATATAAGTATAAATTTGAAAAACACTAATA